>VXBA01002164.1:0-18144 GCA_013399895.1 Serilophus lunatus | reverse complement strand
GATCTTGTTAGTAATAAACTTGACTATTGTTCCCCCATGGAGTCTTGTTTTGCCTGTATGGTGATGTGTGGACTCATGAGTACCTTGACAGGGGCTATGAAAATTTAAATGGAAAATGAATTTTTAAATAAATTATATCCCTGAAAATCCTCTAAAGTACATAAGGTGTGTATTCCAGAGCTCTTTGCTTTGGCAGCATCTGGAGCTGGATCTGACTCCCTCACTGAGAAGCCACTAAACTTCTCATATATGTCAAAGGTGGTTCTTATCAATGTTATCTGTATTTACGTGAGAGGAGAAATAGGCTTGTAGTTTGAAAGGCTGGAGATAGAACTAAATGTTCTTGTTGTCAGCTGTGGAACATTTTATTTTCTACCATTGCTTATTTTTGTTTCGTGTGCTTTTGTGGATTTAATTTGTTGGGGTTTTTAATCACTTTTGGCTGTTTGGTTTGCTTTGTTCAAATTTCCAACGGACTCAAAGTTTTTCTAGTATTTATGGAGAACACTGGTGTGTTTTCTTTTACTGGAGGGAAAGATACAATTTCCACTAGCTCTGTTTAGTACTTTTAACTAAAGTCTTTCTGCAACTACTGCTCTTCTTCCCTGGAACTGACTCATTTTTGAAACCCAACTGTATAAGCTGATCAACTTGATAAGCTTCTTTTAATAGTTGCTCACCCAGCTTTTGCAAATCCTCTGTGAGTGGGGAAGCATCTTCTCTTCAGTGGGAAAATACAGAGGGGAAGGAAATCTGAATTCTTTCAGAATGCAGAAATCTTGCAGGGAAACTTCTACACTATTAAAAGGAGTTGCCTTTTTTCTTTGCTTTCCTCTGCTTACTTTTTTGTTTGGTTTTTTTCCACACAGTGGAATGCATCAGATTACTTATCACAACTCTGAAATTGTTATTCACCACTGTTACTGGAGATCAGGAGGGACATTATGTTTCCTGGTGCCCAGCACTCTGAGTTTTCATGGAAAGAGGGCAAATGCTTTCATTTTTCCAATTTTTTGGAAGCTTTTTTGGACATAGCAACTGGCAGAAGTTGTCTTTTCATATGAGTATTTGATTTGGCATGGAATGCTCTGGCTGGAATTGCTTTGTATTAGAAGTATTCCTCCAAAGATATATAAACATGTGATTTATTAATCGCTGGTATTTTATTTTAAGAGAGAAATTTCTGTCTCTCTTTCTTGTTCAGCATGTGAACACGGTTTACATATTGTCACTGTTAAGGCTGGAATTAACATGATTAAATACAGAATTAGCTCGGGCTTGGGTGGATTCTGAAGCTGGGCTGATCCAGATGTTGGCAGTAACTGGTATCTTAATAGTTGCAAAAATTTGGAAGCTAATCCTCTTCATATGTAGTTAGATTTTAACTAGCCCCTGGAATCCCAATGATGCAGAGCACTGAGAACCAGGGAAAATTCTGTGCCTGGTTCTGTGCTGAGAATTCATCCCAGCTTTTATCCAGTGCATGTAGTCAACAGATCTGATCCATGTTACCCTGCAGGGGGGAACTGCTGCCTGGGGCTTTATTGTAAATCACCTAGGCTTGTTCTCCTCCCTCATAATTTCTGCCTAATGCTCAATACAAGGCTAAGACATCCCTCTCTAAGATACAAGGGTTTGGGTTTTTTTTTTTTGTTTTTTTTTTTTTTTGTTGTTAAACTGTTCTGGATCTGTCTGTAAAAATACAGTTTGTTTCTCTTTATTCTGTTATGTTTAAATGCTGGTTATTCCGATACCACATATCCAGCTAGTCTCAGTGCTTGGAAAGCGTTTTTCTAGGATGATTCACTGTATGCAAAATGAAATACGTATATGGGGAAATTCTAGATGTCAGCTTTCTACTAGAATTACTAATTCCTGGCCCTGGGAGAAGCTGCTATAGGTCTTGCATATCTTTGGAACAAGATTTGCCTCTAGCTTAACAGTGAAAGCTTAAATTTCATGTTCTTAAATCAGAATGTATGTATGTAGGCCTGACACCTAAGTGAGAGCAAATATTCACTTCAGGTTCTACCTTGTCCTTCGTGTAGTGTAACAGCCCTGGCAAGGTGTGGAGGAGCAGGAGCTCTAAGGTCACACGTTGTCCTTCTCCCAGAGGGGGCTGACAGCTGGGAGATCAGGAAGGTGTTTCTTAGTGGCCCTTCTCAGTTATTCTCCTTTATGAAATTGGGCCAGTGCTCCAAAGCCCTCTCTCTTTGGGAATCACATGGGAAGGAACTGGTTCTTCTGTGAACCAGCATTTTGTTGAGTATTTCTTGGTGCATTTTACATTACTTACTGTATTTGCATTCTCTTGAACTAATTAAAAAAAAAGGAGTAAAATGTATTTTTACAGTTTATTAAACAGTTCCAAATCTGTAGTCTACAGGGATACCTTTTGATATCTGTGCTTAGTGCCCAGGACTGGCACAGGTCCTGTTCTGATTCACATTTCTCTGAAGGTCACAAAGACAGCAGGGAAGAGGGGGAAGAAAAACAAGATAATTGCATTTACAGAAGTGATAGAAACACATAATCCTGATGGGAAGTTTTGGAAAAAGTTTATCTTCAGTTCAGCTGGAACTTGGAGCCATGAATTCAGGTCCACACATTTCCCATTCCTACTTACCACACTTTTCATCCTACGTTTTATGCTTTTCTTTGGAGAGGGAGTAATTAAGTACCATTTTATGAACCCAGAGGTAAGATGCATCAAAAACATTCTTGTTTTGTTTCAGGCTTGATGGCAATTTTCCGATAGTCCTCAGCAGGCTGAGCTGTGAGTGTGTCACAGAGCACTCCTAGCACGGCACGGTGCATCCACACAACTCCCATAACAATTCACATCTTCTGTTCACTAAACTTCCCATTTTTAACTTTAAGCCACTGTCTCAACCCTTCTTTGAGATAGGAGACTTCTTATGGATAAGAAAATGTCTTTAGGAAAATGGAAGAATTGGTGTGTGCAGTCAGAATAGTAGTTGCCATCAAAAACTCAGGATTTTGAGTTCTGTTCTTGGGTTGCTATGTTGCACTTTGCTGTACTTTGTTTTCTGCTGTTGTTGAGGCAACAACATGTGCTAGTTCTTAATTGATTTAATTCTGAAATCTTCTGTGATGACATCCTTTTATGGTCTGAAAGTATTCCCCAACTTCGTATTCACTGACTGGAAATAACACCTCTATAATATGTTTTATTGTTATTATTATTCAAAACCACTGGGTTAAGATAATGGAAGTGACTTGTATGTGTGATGTTTTTTCTTGCTGGCAGAGACTCACTGCGGACTTGGGCCTAAGAAAACTATTGACCTGAACATTCACTGACCAGCTTTTCTGAGGGTTCAGTTCAGGGTCTTCCATGACATTTTGGGTGTACCTCAAACTGTTGCCAAACCCTTTGGAATGGTTCAAAAGAACGTTGATTGTGTGCAATCCTCCAAAGCAGGAGGTGCCAAAAATATAAAGGTCTTTTTTAATATTTTCCACAATGTTGCAAAGCTATTGATGTAAATTACAAAAAGACTTCTTGATTATCAAGACAAGCTATAAAAAGGGAAAATGCGGTGTAATACATATAAATCACTACCATGCACAAGCAATCCAGTGTTGGTGAAGGTGAGTTTCTCCCTCTGGCACCACAGTTTGCTCTTTTCAGTAAACATTTACTTTCCTCATTTCACAGTTGGTCTTTGCCATGGGTCCTCCTCACTTTTGTTCACATCCTTGTGATTTGTAGCTGTGCAATATTGACTTTGTTGGCGTTACAAAATACCCCAAAACTAAAATTGAAAAAAAATAGGAAAGTTGTCACAGAAACAGTTAAATATTTGACCCTCTTTACTGCCAGCTTAGATAAAAATCAGATTTATTTCTTTGTGAAGAAAAATTCTTCAACACATTATATGTGCACTGACAGTCTTAGGTTTATTGCAGCCCATTGGAATAAGGGATTTCACATGTGTTGCAGTGGAGGGAACATTTTAACCATTTTAACCATTTGCTCCATTTAGGCATCTGTTTTCTTTACCAGCTCGGTGCTAAATAAAATAAATTAAGCACTGGTATAGGATAAATGTGTTGTCCTTTCAGGAGTTAGACATCTTTCCCATCTGTTTTTGGTTCTTGAATTTTCCCACATGATCCCATGGCACTGGCTGAAGAGCAGAGTGAGTTGGCTGTTAAAGCTTTATCCTGCACAGTGCTGTTACTTGACAAAAGCCACTATCCCATGACACCAGCTGGAGGATTTTGGCAGTGAAACTGATTCCAGTTTTCGTGTATTCTAGTTTTTTAGTGTATTGGATGTGATTGATTCATGATGTTACAAACCATCAGTAGGTGACCCACAGAGGCTTCAGAGTTTTGTTTCAGAAAAGTGCTCACAAATCTGGCTACAGATGGCAGTTCCAGGGCTGTCCAGGCCTCTTGGATGTACAAGAAGAAGATTTTTTTTGTGAGATTTTGGATTCAAAGTTCTGTAAGCTCGTACCAATGATACCACATAGACACAACTGGGCAAACTCCAGTCTTCAGGTCTGGAGCAGTGGGGATGTGTTGTCAGTGGTCTTGGTGAGCAAAGCCTCTGCTACCCTGTTTGCATGAATGACGATGCCAACCTCGCTGATGCCGGGGGAATGGGCAAGGAGTAGTCAGAGCTCTGCATGTGACTTTGTTTTAAGAAAACAAGATTATCCAAATCTAAATCTGGAGCTGCCTCTAATCTCCACTGTGGGAGCAGCTTTTCTGTGAAGTTGTATTTGTCATTCTAGCTGCAGATTAGGGAGTATTTACAGTCAGTGTTGCTGTGTGCAGGAGATGAATATACCCTCAATTTCTGGCTTGGCTTGCATATGCTCTTTTTGCTTTCTGTGGTGTCAGTGAAGTGCTGGATGCAGGTGCAAGTTGGTGTTGAATTTTCCAATTAATTGTCTAGTTCCACAGCCACCTCCCCATCTGGCTCAGCAGGCAGTCCCTGTTCAACAGGGGCCCACTGCACAAACAGCAGGGTTTGACAGGCCAGGAGTGAGATGTATTGGCAGAGCTGCGCTGGGACTGAAGGACGTTTACAGACCAAGACGCACTGGATTGACACTGCTGTGTTCAGAGAAAATCGCCCTTCCTCTGTCTGTCTGGCAGTAACTAGTGCATCATTTTTGGGTGCCAAAGCTGGTGAGGACTGTGGATGTGGTAGGAGAAGGACAAGGGTTGGGCCTGGCAGCCAGGGGTGTTAATGATTGTGATCCTGCTGCACTGACTCACTCCACGACCTCAGGTTAATCACTCGACCTTCTCCTGCTCGTTTGCTGCAGCTGCGAAAATGGGCAAAAGCAAGACTTCATCAGCCTGCAGATGCTGAATCCAAGCTGAGTTTTCTTGGGGAAGCAGCTCATATGGAATATTAGTTTCTATCATAAGTTAAAACAAAAATGGACAAAGGTGCCAGGTTAACTTCTTGTAGTTTGTCAGGATGTTGTCTTGACCTGAGTGAGATATTGACAGGATTGCAATGTGTACTTAAAAATGTATGTTAAACTTTTAGTTAATTTTGGACTGTAATGTTTTGAAAAGCAACACATAAGGTCCTTTTTATTTCAACATTCTCCAAAAGGGGAAGTACATAGAACAAAGAACTAGAAAGCACTTCCATTTGACAGCTGCATGTATATCCCCTATTGTGGTGTTCGAGCTATAATAGATCCTGGAATGAAAGGTTGCATTTTATTTATAGATATTTAAAATTAGTTACTCATGTTATGGGGGACTATGAATACCAAAGGCTCCAGCCCAATACGTATTTTTCTGTAGTGTGAATGAAATTTGCTTTGTTTAGGTCCCCAAGTATTTTTTGAATATTCCTTGTTTGGAAAACCAAGTACACGGTGAGTCCATTGCTGTGTTTCACCTGTGGATTTGACTTTCAGATGAGAGCACATAGATTGGCCTGTGGACTGTAGCATTTAAATGATTGAACAGTCCTTCTGGATGGCTAAGATGCAGGTCTTGAACATAGGTTTAAAAGTTAAAGAAGGCATTGGGATGAAGATGCTGAAAAGCTCGAGTTAAGGCATAAAATAATCAGCATTCAAAATGAGCTCCCATGAAACACTATTTGTTAATGAAACTTAGATTCATGCTAAATGAATATCCTAAAAGTCCAGAATATGGTGCATTTTGGGTTTAGCTTGTTGCCATCCTTGTTTGGATGTGTTTGTGTATAGACTGTGCATCCATCTGAACTCATTTCCCTGTGGCAAGCACTGTCTCTGAAGCTGTGCAGAGCGTGGCACGGTGCTGTGCTTTCTTATGGAGAGATTTTTCACCTGGTACGTAATTCTTGTTAAGGTTCACATGATATCCATCCCGTTGGTAAGAGTGCAAGTCAGGGCTATCCCCTCAGGCAGACTTCATTTAAACACTCCTCTTGGTGCCAAATTTCTAGGCCTTTTTCTCCTCTAATGAATGCGTGTGTTTGAGAGCAGAGACCTTTGTATCCTCCTCTCCCCTTCCCCCAGTCCTGCCCCTATTTCAGTGCTGGGTATTGCAAGGGGTCGTTACTCAAATGTTGCTCTGAAGAGTTTCAGAAAACCTGTCAAAATGATTAAGAGTCTGAAATTCTATATTACATTAATGTTTTTAAAACATTTTATTCAACAGACAATATAATATGAACTATAACAAAAAAAATCAAATACTGGCTCATACATAACACTTCTTGAGGGGCTGCTGTCACTTTGTTGAAAGCAAATATTTTGAGAAGTGTTTCTAGGACTGCAATGTGAGGAAAAAAAATTGAAATAGTCTGTGCTGGTGTCAAATCATTTTTTAATAAACTGAAACCATTTACAGTTTTCAGTCTCCATTAGAAGGTTTTCTTGGGCAGACTTGACTGTAAACTCACACAGCTTATTTTAAAAGGACTTCAAGACCATCTGGGATTTTGAAGTTTGGGGTTTTAAAATATTTCATTCCTCACTGTGATGAGCAAGAAACTTCTTTGGAAATGCTTCATGTTGGCTAAGATGGCAGGGCATCCAGCTCTTAAAGGGAAACTGATTTATTTAATCATTTCACCCACATGGGGAGAAAAAAAGCACAGTACCAGTGAAGGAATAAAACACCCCCTACCTAAATATGTAGTGACCTTGAGTAACAAAAATGATAAATAAGGTGGGCAGTTCTGAATAAAGACTACAAGACATGAACCAAGCTGATCTTTCAGAACCTATTTATAATTAATTCTTCCCCACAGATTTGTGGTTTTGACCTTTTAATTTGGTCTCAGAGCTACAATCCCCATACCTGTAGACCCCCCCTTTGAATACTGAAAGGCCACAACAAGGTCACCCCTGAGCTTTCTCTTATGAACACCCCCAGCTCTCTCAGCCTCAAGGCACAGGGGCTCCAGCCCTTGGAGCATCTCCATGGCCTCCTCCTGACTCACTCTGGCAGATCCCTGTCTGCCTTCTGTGTCTGGTGCCGATTTTATACCCTGCCTTTCTGTTTATCCTGGTCTCTCACTGGAGCTGAATCCCAGCACAGAAGCATGGATGGCTTTTTGAGGCATTTTGCCCACCAAGTGAATAGAACCAAACTACACCAGGTTTCCTTCCAGCACATTCAAGTCACCTGTCCTCGAAAGCCCCAATGATGCCATTCCAACTTTCTACTGGCAACTTAAGTTAAGCTACAACTCCTGGATAATTCCTTACATGTCTAAGCTGAATGTTTTGTGATGAAATTCAGTCCTCTTTCTTCTCATCCTACTCATGGAACACCCATCCTTCTTGTGGCAGTCCAGTGATGTATCTAAAGACTGTTATCCTATCTCACTCCACCCCTGTCTCTAGACAGAATGATATCATGTACTCTTTTTAACCTTGGCACCTCAAGGGAATTAAGTTTCTGGAAACTCTGTGGAAAAGAGGAGTTGAATAAAGGAAAGATGTGTGGATTGCTGCTCTTACAAAAATACACGTCTGCAGATTTCAAAAGTTACCAGTTCTAAGACATTGGCTCCCAGTTGCTCTCTGGTCAGGGAGGGTAAATGTTGCATGTGCTGCCTGTTACTCGGAGAGAGAGGAAAGCAGTACTGATGGGAGCTGGAGAGCCTGGCAGATGGGAGTGGGGGAAGGCCGAAAGGAAAGGGGATGCTGAAACAAGGACTATCATAGAGAAAATAAATGCTGATATCATTGGAGAAGGGAATAGGAGTAAAGGCACACAGAACTTTTCAGTTTCAGTGTTCACGGAACTGTTGATGTTAAGACTTGTTTTGAGCAGGCTTGGGAGTCTGGTACATCCTAGGACCCAAAATTCCTGAACTTTCCTTAAGGTCATTTTGTAGTCTGAGCCAGCCTAATTATTTTATAATGGGATGTAAATTATTTGGAGAACATATTGAACTGAGTGTTCAGGCTCACAAATTTTGTTCCATGTTCTCTTACTGGAACAAGAAAAAAGAGATCTCTGTATCAGGATTTTCATTATTAAATTGGTGATAATTATCTGAGTTTTGAAATACATAAGTGAAGAACACTATCTACATACTGAGTTATCAGTCTACATCTTTTATCAGAGGAGGGAAAAATGTTGACTACCCTACAGAAGCATTATATTAAGGAAAAACCAGTGCAATTTGCCTAACAAAAAAATACCACATCTCTACAACTGGGATCTTGGTACCTTGCTCTTACATGAGATAACATGCCAATCTAAGCATTTCAGCAAGTATATGATTTATACTCGGGGTTATTTGTGCTGGAAAACTGTGGTGATCTGTAGAGGAAAAAATCAGACTTGTCATATGAACTCATTTCAGCACAAGAGTCAGTCAAGAGAAACATTAGAGAAGTGTGTGTACGAAGGGAAGACTCACTGCCAGGATTTATTCCCAGTCATTTTGCTCATCTGTGATTTCCATTGCACCTTGTTTTGGTAGAATTTCCCTCTAAATGACTCTAACTCCAGTGTTTAGTGATCATCATTTATTGTGCAGGTTTCCAGCATATCAAGAGCCATGATATTGTCATGTTCCCGTGACGTTGCTGCCTGTGCCATCTTTTGACAGTCCCCTTCAAAGTTCTTCTTTAATCCATCACAATCCCTCCATCCTTTGTGCAGCAGGGACAGCAGGAGTAGATTTATTACACTGAATTCCTGTGAGAAAGATCCATACGTGGACATTATTCTTTTTTCCCTGATACTTGTTTAGATAGGGGGTTGCTTTTGGTTTGGGGTTTTGCTTAGGGTGTGTATGTGTGTTCGTGCTTGTTTGTTTAGGGTCTGGGGGGATTTTTTGTTTGTTTGAGGTTTTTTGTTGTTTTATTTTTCTTTTTTAATTTCATGATTTTACAGCTTCTGAAGGAGCTATTTTAGAAACACACTGAACTATAAATTAACATCACTGGAAATGTAGAATTTGCTTCAGATGCTTCTTGAGGCTCTATAGTTGTCACGTTTTTGGATTGACCTGGGTTTTATTTGAAAGAATGTTCATGAGTTCTTAAAAGCCAGGAGAAATACAGCGACAGCTGAAAAAAACCAAACGTGGCATTTGTACACAGATTGTCTTCAAAGTGGTGTTTCAACAAAAACTTGTGGAAAGATTTTTTTCAATAAAACAGTCCACACAACTCTATGGAAATAATGACACATAGGTTGGTGCTGGGGCCGATTGATAGTGGAAGGGTGGAAAAAGTGTAGGAAACTTTGTTCTTGTTAAATGGTGAATTAAAGTGTTTTGCTTGCCTGTTAAACAGCAGATGTACCTGCTGGAAGCAGTTCCACGAGGAGATCTGCAGTCAGGAGACTGAATCTCAGAGGACTTCCTTCCAAGGTGAAAGTTTTCCAACCAAAGGCTGTGTAAGAACCCCTGGCACAGAAGAATTGCGTGTTACCAAGGGGTGCTCACTTGGTGCTGGCACAACCTTTTCCATCAGTGAATTTTAGTGTTTATAAGAAGGTAATGAAAGTTCCAACTTTTTTCATATTTTTCACAGGCAAGGAAAGAATGTGCAAAATGTGTGGCTAAATTATTTCAGCAAACAGTCCCAAGAAACCTACCCATGGCAAGCAGTGGCATGGCTAAGGTCAGGAACCAGGCTCCACTAAGTTTTCCGTTTGCACCACTAAACCACATTTCTGAGGAAAAATTGAGAGCAATATGTTAGATTTCTGCATTCTGCGTTATAGGAAGCATGGTGAGAGTCCATTTATATGGAAGGAAAAGCAACAGATGAACCAAGCAAATTAAATTACCTGGAATTTTGCCAGAGGAGAAAAACTATTTGCTGTGAATTTTTTGAAAGTGCTGGTCCTATTCCAAAAGGCTGTTTGTGCACATATAAGAGAGCAAGTGTGGGGTTAATATTTTCCTGCCCTAGAGATTCCCTTTTAACATGAGATCTGCATGGTTAGCAATCTTCCCCACGGATGTTGTGGGATATTGAAGTGCTTTGTGTCCACTGGGGGTGGCTGCTCAGAGCACACAGGTGGCACAGCCCCAGGGGGCTCCTGCAGGACTGGGGAGCCGGGACCTGCTGGGAAGACTGAGGGGTCTGGGCACAAATCCAGCTGTTACACTGAGCTCCTCTGCTGTTCACTGTTAATCCTTCACCACTTCCAGCTGTGTCCCATTCCTGTTTGTCTTCCCGGTGCCCACCAGCACTGGTGGAAGCTGGGGGAGATGAGCTTTTGGTCTGAACTGTTGAAGTTCTCCTTTTCTTCCCCTTTTGCCCTTCATTTTCTGCATATATATCCTTGCCAAGCTATTTATCATGGCTGCTAAAGAATATATAGACAGCATTGTTGTGTTTTGAATGTGAAAAGTATCAGCAGTGCTAGTAAATAATTTTTATGACATTTTGCCTCTCAGGTGGTACAATGTTACCTTCCCATTGAGGTGTTTCACTCAGTGGAAGTCCCCTCTGCAAATCCTGTGACTTCACTGAAATAAATAAACTTTATAAATAGAAACCATGTGGTCTTCATACTGCAAGTTCTGAACACGAGGTATCCTTTGAAACTGAAATTCCATCAATGTGTCCTGCAGCATCTGCAGGTGGTGTGTGGAAGTAAAATTAACTGAAAATAAGTTGTATTTTGAATAAAAAACTGAAATAGAAGAGCATTTTTACATGACAGTTCTGGCACTTGCTAGTTTTTCTCTTAAGATGGTTGTTAACTATAAAAATTTGAGGCCTTCAGTCTCATAGTAATGCTGCTCATTAAGAGTCATGTAAAGGTGTTTATGTACCTTGCAGTAGAGAGAATGGAACTGTGTGATTTGAGTGTGGGAACTGAAGGAATAGACAAAACTAAATTCAGCTAAATTCTGACATTAAGTATCTGAGGAAATGTATCAAAGAATCAAAGTGAGGTTGTAAACCCATGACTTTTGGAACTCTGCTTGTCTTCATTTCCTTGCCCAGATATTTCAATATACCAGATACAGATTCCAGCTCAAGAAAAAGTTTGATTTTCACTTTGTCTTTACAGCTGTGTAATTCCACTAAGTTTGCCAGAAGTTGCTGCTGGTTAGTAGTCTTTTCTGATAGCAGTTACTTCTGGGTCTGAACTGGAAATGGTGGATTAGTGGAAGTTGAAGGGACAAGGTAGCAATTGCAATAGGACCTCTCCTGTGGAATGGTCTCATTTATCGAATCTCAAAAAGGCCAGAGTGTTTCATCCCCTTAAAATGAGAAAATTAGTAATGTGACACAAAAAAAAAATAGTGCTTGTTCTTTCCCATTCCTCACTTTGGACAACAAAAGGAAACTCAAGCCCTTGAGTCTCAGTGTTAATAATTTGAACTCAAAAAGGGGGAAACCAAGCTGTGTCTTAACGATGATGCACCTTCCCAACAACTCACATTTTTCTTTTACTTTCCATTCGTAAGTGACTGCTCCACTGTGAGGCTTTTCTCTGAACATTTGGAAATATTTTAATGCCCTTAAAATTGCAGATTTCTATTAACAGGCTCTGCTTTCCTCTTGCTTTGGGATCCTCACACCTGTTTTGCCTTTGGCACTAGGCAGTGGATAATGAGGTTACCTAATGTGTTGACTGTTGGCTCCAAACTCTTTAATAGTCCAGCAGGATGCCTTTCCTGCACTTGTTAGGGATTATTTTTTGGTGGGCACAGGGGAGAGATGCTGTTTAGGGAGTCTCTGTTTCTAGAAGCCTATATTTGGTGTCATTCTGATCTGAATTTTTTATATATGGGGAGTTGAAGGTGAGCTGTGTTTGACTGCAGTAGGAAGAAGGGCTTGGCTTGGCTTTGACATGGTGCACGACTTATTGTGGGAGATGAGGTGGCATTGTTTTTCCTACCAATAGAAAACCATGCTCTTGGAGACAGTTCAGTTCCCTGATGGAAGCTGTCTCAGCTGATGAAACTGGCTTCAAAATGACCCACAATGTTTTTAGTGGGGGGGAAGAATGTGAAGTCTCTGCCTTGTTTCTATCCAGATTTAGTAAATAAGGTAATAACCACCCTTTAAAATACTGTTTTGCTGAGAGCTCTCATCTTAGAGTTGTTGATTAATTTTTCCAGTTATAAAATGGTTATTGTAACTTGCTTACACTCACTAAATTTATCAGAGATTCATAGAATAGTTTGGGCTGCAAGGGACCATAAGGATTTTTTCCTCTGACAGGTGCAGAGACACCTTCTGCTATTCCAGAATGCTTCAAGCCCTGTCCAACCTGGCCTTGGGGGCCTCTGAAGTCTCACAGTCAGACTTCCTTAGGTGCTGCACCTGATGTACAGAAGGAAATACAGGAAAGGACCTGCAAACCAAACCTTGTTATTTTGAGGTTCTTTCTCTCTTTCTCACCAACCTGACAGCAGTTTCGATGTCATGAAAATCAGATGATCTGTTTGCTTCTGTCCCATGGTGATGTGTAATTTTGTGTCTTATGCTGTAAGTACAAAGAGAGAACCTACTTTTGTCCATCAAAACCACAAAGGGTACATAAGGACTGTGGTGAAAGGAATCTGAACAAAGCATGAAAGGAGCATAATCTGTAATGTAAGTGCAGGGACACTTGTGTCTCACCAGATTGGTTTCCTCTCTCTTGGGATGTAACAGAACTAGAGGATTCTTGACAAAGGCCAGTGGTATTGAGAGGGGCAGAATGCAGCAGAGCTGGAGTGGCCTGTCTGAATTGGGAAGGATGTTTGTGCTACAGTGCATGGTTATTTCCTGGGGCTTTCTGCACAGTACAAAAGTTGGGGGACACACAATAACATTAACAGGTAAGGTGTTAAGACAAACTTTCTAAAATGAAACAATGAAGATTTTTTTCAATAGCAAAAGTAAAAGCAGTGGAATAAGTGAGATATATCTGATTAATGTACCTGTAAACTACATAGCCAAGTGTGTGTGTGTATGTCCAGGTTGTCCTCACCATGTGTGTTAGTACTGACTCAAGTGAAGATTTCCCTGCTTTTGAAGGCATGGACAAGCAACAGTCTCTGCTTGGTAGCATGAAAGTATTTGGGAGAAAATAAACAACTACAACAGAGAAAACTGTGCATATTGAAAGATAAAAAGATCTTCAGGATGGAGATGTCTTTCTCATTGAAGTTCAGAAAGCTGGCATTGAAGAACCAAGACAAGTTATCTCAAAGGTCTCATTAAGGATAATTTTTAGACTTAAGGTCACAGCAGCTTAACTTCTGTATTTCATTCCACACTTGAAAGTGTGACTGGAAGCAGAATTGGGCTTTATCTATATTTCATAATAGGATCATATTTTTCTTTTTCAAAGAAGGCAATTGTTTCTTTAAAGGTTCTGCAGGTTACATGAAAAAGCTTGGAAAGAAATCCAAGGTTTCACAATTGTTGTTCAAATGTTCTCTTGCCCAGTTCCGTGCTCTGACTTCTGCTCCTCCTAGGCAACAACTGGAGTTACAGTCTTGTGCCACCCTATAGCAAAATGTTACTGTAGTTCTTAGAATTTGGTGAAAAACTTAGGGAAAATTAAATCCATATGCTACCCCTTGAGGCAGACCTGTATACCCCCAGTTACCCTAAGCTCCTGAATTTCATAAACCATTTTTTTCCTGTTAAAATTAATAGCAGATTTAAGTTAGATAAGGTCACATGTTACTTAGTCCCCAATGAAGATGTCAGAATTGAAATGATTTACAGTGGAAATAGAATTACTGCTTGTTATTGCAGAATGGTGAGATGAGGTGGTTGATAACATAGATATAATACAGTGAGGTAGATATATATATATACTTGTGGAGAGATAACCCAGAGCTCTTTGATGCTGTTGATGCCTTATTTTGGATGGGCTGTCTTGTTTTTCAGGCTTTAATTTTCTTTCTAATACTATTAAAAATAATTACCTTACTGAGAAAAGTGTACAATTTTCTAGAACAATTGAGTGTGGTGTCCAGAAGTGCTTGGTGGATACTCTGGTCTGAGTTTCAGCAGGATTCCTGCCCACCCTGCCAGCTTGACCTGGAAAGGGCATCTTTAGAGCTGGAGGAGATTCATGCAAAGGCAGCTTTTGTGATGTTATATTTAATGATAATCATAGGTGGTCCTGTTTTTAGAAGAGCAGAGTAGGAGCATGGATTCCTGCTCCTTTTAATCAAGTAGTTAAGGCAAACTGCTTTCTCAGGTTATTATATCTTGGATATGGATATTTTAAACCCTTGCCTAGGATTCCCAGGCACTCAAGGGGGTAGCTCAGTTCATGCTGCTGTGTGTTTGGGAATCCTGGATGTGCTCCCTGTGCGCACTGATCACCTCTGTAGGGTATGGAGAATGAGCCCATCGCTCCTGGAGGAACCAGCCCTGTTCCACATGGGCTGAAAGTAAAACATGGGCTTGTGTAGTGGGGCTGATTCGTCCTGGAGCTCAGATCTTGCTGCACGTGTGGACATTTTGTCCTGGGGGCAGGGTGGAGAATCTCTCCTAACACAAGAAGTATGGATAAGAATCAGCTTGGGAGTCAGACTCGCTTTCATGTTTGATTTACTGAGTTTCAACAGTGCATTTCTGTCTCCTGTGCTTTTTCCTTCATATCTGTGGCTTGTTCATAACACGGGTTCTGTAGAGAAGGTCTGGTTCTTAGTTTAGACACAATCCCTAACACAAAGAGGGAGGGAGTATAAAGTCTTGATCTCAGTTTGGCCCTCTGGGAAATTTTGTACTGTAAATAGAAGTAGTAAAAACTATCAGGTGATGACACTTTTTGGGCTGAATTTTTTTGAACTGGAGACCTAAAGGTGAAATCATCTGTATCACATTACCCACCACTGTGCTGTCCAGACACTCTTAATTTTCCAGGCACTGACAGTTACTACTGGAGTAGCACACTCTGTCTTGTGGAAACACTGCTGCTTTGCCCACAGAGCTCTGTGCTGCTCTGGAAAGCCACACTGGGACACTTTGTGAGCTGCCACCAACCCTGAAGGAGTTCTTAGGCATTTATTTAGCTCAGAAGGAAAAATTCTTCCTTTAGTTTCAATTTGTTACTGTGTTTAATTCCCAAAAAGCTGTGATATGGAGAAGTGTTTTTCACAGATAGAAGATGGAGAGCAAAAAAAGTTGGCAGTCCCATATAGGTGACAGCAGTCCATAGTCCATACCTGGGAGAATTTCTGGGTTGTTTCATCTCGTTATTTCTTTTTTCTTACTGCATGTTCTCACATTTCCTTAACTCACTCTATCATCTATTTTGCTTCTTGTGCCATTTCCTGTTCTCGCCTTCCTGTCCCTTTTCTGACAAATGTTACGGGATTTCTTGAATCTCAGGTGAGATGAATCTCCCTCTCTAGAACCACAGTTTCCTACTGACTTGCATTGCTCTTGCAGCTTCAACATTTTCAAACTGCTGCTGTGGCTCAGCTGTTAGTTTAAACAAACTTAAGAAGCATCAATGCTGAGCCCATTTCTCTTACACTTAGTCCCAATTATCAAAATAACAGTACCATACACTTCGGAGGTTTGGGACTTCAGGTTTGCTTATGGATAAAGCAGCCCGTGGACTTTTCCATTTAGCTTCTGAAAGATTTTACTCATTATACAATTAAGAGCTCAAATGACACTTCTTGTGAAGATTTTGAGTGGGGTTTTTTTCCACTGAAGAGCATAACTAAATGAAAACCTGCAGTAATATCCTTAGGGTTTTTTCACATGCATAGACTAAATATTTTATTGTTAATTATCTTAGAGATAATGGTCCTCTAACATAAAGCCTCAGCTCTACTGATGCAAAGGTGATGCAAAGAAAGAATTTTGAAGGTGATCCCTTAGTGTTTCTCACCAGATTGAGCCATCTTTTCAATTCCAATTTCCGTGTGCACAGAGCCATTCTTCCGATAAAGGGGAACGTTGATTGAAAAAGCCCGAGCTGCCAAGTGCTCCCAGTTAGCTCCACCTGTGCAGTGCCAGAAGTAGCCAAGTTCTCTTTCCCGTAATTTCCACGTAACTGTGAAACGCATAAATTCCCAGCCTTGACCTTTCTCTGCATTCCATACGATCCTGGCACAGGAACAGAGTTGCCTCCAGTGGGTGTTGCAGTGTAACACTCAGGGGCAGGAAAGCGGTGTGAGTGTTCTGTGCACACACACGTTTGTCTCTGTTTGTGCAGGGGCCAGGGGGCAGGAGTGTGGGGTTTAATGTACAGCTTCAGGGTTCCCGTCAGGGTGTGATTTCAAGGCCGTTTGTCTCAGCAGGCTGTTTGTGTCACCCAACAGGTGCAGCTGGGTCGCACATTGTTAACTTTGGCCTCTCACTGGGAGTCTGGAGCTGCTTGAACGAGGGCATTGGATGCAGGATGGAACAGAGACTTGTGGAATCCCTGCACCCACCAGTTTCTTAGCAACTAAGAGATTTCTTAGTTCCTAAAGCTTGGAGATGAAGATAGTTGAACCGACATTTTCCCTAAGCAGAAATTAAGTTCTTGCAGTTGTATGGAATTATACTGGTTAGAGATGATTTCAACAATGTATGATCAATCCAATTTTAAAAGGGTGACTCAAAAGGTTTGGCTGGATAAGATGCTAATTCTTGAATGTTTGTGTTAAAGAGGCTTAACCTTTGAAATTCAAATATTCGAGAGTAGGTAAAGCCAGGTGCTTGGGATATATTTGTTTTCCTTTTCCTTTGAAGGAAATAGCAGAGGTATTTATGAAAATATGCTGCAACAGGAATTGGGATAAATTGCTAAACTTTTCTTTAAAGAGTGCAATGTAAAATATTGACCCTTTTTAAATTTAATTTAATAGTGAGTTGGATTTGCTGTATTTCCCAGCACGGTAAGGAGAACTGGTGACTGAACTAGGGATGAAGTTGTTACCTGTACATCTGCCTCCATTAGGATTCCCTTGATTGATGAACAAAGCAAAAGCTTCACTTTAGCACTTGTGGTGATGAGATGAGACAAGACTGTTGACTCTGAGAGTGATTTTGGGAGTGATTTAGGATGGGAAAACTGGAAATCTTGTAAGTAAGGATATGCCTTTATAAGCACTGGTAGATTCTTAGATAGCTGTGTGTCTCCAATACAGCCAAGGCGTGACTTAGTATGTGTGAAACAGATGAAAAGAGCGTGTGTGTCTGCTGTGACCAGAGAAAAACTTCACTGTCACTCTTGGTCAGCTTCCTGAGAGGAAAGCTGAAGCTGTAAATGAAGATAATGGTTCAAACATAATGGTTCTTGGCTTAATAACAACATCTGATTTTCTCTTTGTCTGAACAGTGTTTTAAGTAACTCTAAAATGCAGCCCAGTGAGCGTGTCACCAGTTCACAGCTAAAACTTCACAGTTGGCTGTGCTGCTCTGGTGTGGTATCATAAATATTCTTTATCCAGTTTGAGAGGCAAATAGACTGGCAAACTCAAATGCCACTTTGCAAAATTAAATTAATTTTGGGTGCGAAGTATCAGTTAAAATGAAGGGACATGAGCAGGAGCCAGGTAGAGTCAAAATAAAAGAAACTGCATAAAAATGTGTTGGGGTTTTGATTGGTTGTTTCTGATCCTATTCAGAAGGAAGTGTTCAGCTTAGAAAAAAGAAGGACAAACCCTTGCAGATGTAAGTACACTTCAATAATTTTAGGAAACGTCTTCACGACAGCAGTGCAGATACAGCACTCACTGCAGCCCCACAGGCTGGGACA
>VXBA01002163.1:114659-125698 GCA_013399895.1 Serilophus lunatus | reverse complement strand
TGCAAGACACAAAGCCCCCTTTGACTACCCCCAAGAGATCCCACCCCCCTCAAACCTCCACAAAACCCCACTTGAAATAACATTTTCTGAATTTAAAATACAGTATTTTTTGAAGAGGAATGTTTTTGGACCAACAGTTGAATGTAAGAAAAGCTGTGGTGATCTGAGCCACCATCTGATCTTTAATAACAATATGACTGGCAAACACCCCTTCCCCAAACAGTCTGCCATTTACACAGTGGGGTCACAATATTTTAATATTATTTCTTCCATTGCTCTAAATTCCAGCCAATTTCACTTACCGAATCACAGAACATTCTGAGTTGGAAACGACTCACAACGATCACTGAGTCCAACTCTTGCGGCATATAGATGCTGAATTAAGAGGCTTGTATTTAAACAAATTTAGAGGGTTTTAGACCAAGGAAATTCAGCTATAAGACATTATATTCTTGGAATTAGCCAAAAGAATTAATGCCATCTCTAAGTGTGAATTTAAATCATATTTTTGGTCATATTTCATGGTGGAGTCATATGGCTAATAAAAGTCTAGTCTTTTGAAACTGAAAAATAAAAAGCTGTGATTGACCAGCTCTACCAAAACCAAAGTATAATTGAAAATACGCAGTTGCCAGTCAAGACTATGTACCTCACTAATTATTTAGCTGTGATGAATAATGAGAAGGTGGATGTCTGGGGTTTTTTATTTGTTCTGCCTTTATCAGAATACATTTTTTTTTCACTTGAGAGCCATAGAAGTAGCTTAACCTTTAAATCATCATTATTCTCTGATGAAAAAACTTGATGACTTCCTCACTGACCTCTGTACTTACCACACAATACATTTATATTTGCTTAGAAGTTTTGATTCAGGATGAACAAAGTAAAGGGACATTTTATTCTTAATTGACCCAAGTATAATATTTCCAGACCATTCATCTATAAGAAGTGAAAAAAAACAGTGTTTAGAATGAAAGATACACATTATGACTTCTTACTTAAGTATGGATGACTTATTTAGCAGTGTTCTCTTGTCTTCTGCACATTTTTCATTTCACCTTGTCTTCTCATTCTGTTTTTGTTTTGTTTCTTTGACAGTAATGGTTGTGAGCATGATGCTTTTCCAATTTATATGTAATTTATTTATTTGCTGAAAACATATACAGCAGAATTCTTGTGCAATACAATATATGAATTGTTCAAAAGTAGACTATGTGTATATCAGCATATACAAGCATATCTGATAGTTTCTCAGATTGTATCTGGTCATATAGGAATATTGTTTAATAAGAAAAACGTGGCAATATGTTTTCTCTCTGGTGTATATTTAAGGAACTATTATCATAGTCATTGGAGGTATTTCACAATTTATTCAAATCTATGTGAGAACTGAAAGTGCCAATCTTTGACTTAATTTTTTGCATATAAAATCAAATTGGACTACATTGCCTTGCTGTTGCATTTGTCTCCCCAGTGACAATACAAAGGCAATAAATTTGGCATAGCGTGTGTAGAATATGCAAAGCTCCACTGAGAACCAGATAAAACCAGATCTGAAACCTGGTTTTGGAATGTAGCCTATGCAAGAAAGGAGAATCACATGGATTTCAGAATAACACAAGTTCATTTGACCTCATTGTACCCTTACTATTTTTGGTGATGTATCCCAACTGAATATGGCAGAATTATACTACTCTAAGCTTGTAGGGAATCTGTACCAGCAATTTTAAGAGCACCCTTACTCATGTAAGCAAGAGAATTAGCCTCACAAGTCTATCCAGAGGTTTATTTAAACCAATCAAACTAATACTGAAAGAAGTCCTTTTTCTAAAAGAATAATTTGAGGAATCTGCATCCAAATTTGGGGCAACAATTTTCTCAAAAATGGTCATATTGGACATATGGTTCAAATTCTATTAAATTCCTTCTGATATCTGTGTATTCAGAATACTTTTGTTCTGTGCTGGGATTTAGTTTTTAAAGGCACTGTTCTTTACAGATGATAACTTGTGTAAGTAAAGCTTTAAAAGTACAGTGAATTCCCAGATCTAGCTGTCACACAGGTAAAGATATCAGCAGAGAGGCTCCAGGACTTTGTAGCTACTGTGTATCTCTGTCACTTTAACTCACATCAGAAAGCTGGTCCTTTTACAACATTTGTGCCATTTGTGCCATCACATTTCACAAAATAGTAATCAAAGGATACACGGTGTTAATCATCTGCCTGGAGCATATATTTACCACTAAGTTAAACATCATAGGGATTTAAAAATATGCTCTGTTCTCAGTTACACCAATCTAAATCCAGAATCATTTCTGTGATGTCTGTGGAATTAATCCGAAAGTATGTAGGTCACAGACAAACATTTCCTATCACATGTAGTTTGTTCAACACTATCCCTTCCAGAATTTTGCAGGATAAATTTCAATGGTACATAAAAGTATTCAGCATTAAGAATGCACAGTTTAACAACCTTCTGACAGTGAGGAATGATTCCAAAACTTTGCAACATTTTGAAGTCTTAGGCTGGCACAGTGGTCTGTTTTGAGAATTGATGGTCTTCATTACCTAGAGAATCTAAGAACTGTTCTGAGTCAAACCCTTTACCGTCTCCAGAATCACAATTTTTCAAAATCTGTAGCTACCACTGTTGAATGAACAAAATACAGATGTAATAGGACAGTTTTAAGGTACAAAATTATATTCAGCTCTAGTGCACGAGGCATGATGTAGCCCTAGTCACCAACTATTTCATCCTTCTCCTTCTAGATGTGCTGTTGACAGTGTAAGCAATTATTTTAGTTAAGTGATAGCAAATAGTTCTCCAAAAGGAATAAAAATTTCAAAATTTACTTCTTCTCTTCCTTGAGGAAATCACAACTTTTTAAAGGTGCTTCAAGAACCACCTTTGGACAGGAAATTAGGACTGCATAAGATGGAGAAAGTGTCTGCTGATTACACGAATTTTGGGTTTTAACACCTTCTTGATTAGTGTTATGATAGGTAATAAAAGTGAAACCTTATCACATGCTTATTTTAAGTAGGTGAAAGAAGATAAAAGCTCTATATGCCTTCACAAGCAAATAACAAGGTGTTTATCCAGGCTCTTTTAGAAATCTCAGCCTATAAGAAAAATAGTACATAAGTCTAACAAAAGATGTTTCTGTTCAAGTTCATGGAATGCAGCGTGAATAAGGCTATAAATTTTGCTCTATCACACAGAAATTTTAAATTATAGCAAATTGGTTTGCACTGAATAAAAAAAGCTCAGAGGTAGACCAAATTTAAGTTCAGTTCAAAAAACTGCTGCAGTTAAAACATTTTTGAAGAGCAAGAAAAGATGACTTGTAGGTATCTGCTGACTGAGTTGCTAGGATTCTTTTAATTAGCACATCATCTTCTCAAGTGAACTGAATTGATAGTCCAGAATATACTTGCTGAAGAAGAAAAAACGGAAGCCCAGGGGCTACTAGAACAGTGAGGGACTATTTTTCAATTACAGGATGGCACTTAAATAATCCACATAGTAATGTTTAAATTCAGCAGACATAAGCTATAAATTGTGTCTTTTTATTATGTTTAACACAATGTTAAGCACACAGTGCAGGCCTGCAGGCTTGCCTGGAAAGAGATCTAATGCCACAAGATGTAGTTGCAAAATGCAGTACACTCTGCTGTGATGAGAAACCACTAGTTCAATTGCCAAACAAAAGTGAAAATGAAAATTAATTTTCTTTCAATTCTCTCTCAGTTAAGACCTTCTGGACTCAAAATTGTCATTATATTTTAAGTATTCATGGAATTCTATTAAAATACCACTCAGTTGGAAATAAGTGAAAAAGAAATTTAAAACTTATTTACTTCAATATGAATACTGCTATTATCTTTTCCTAACAGATAATTTCTGAGTGAAATTCAGGTTTTATATATAAGTCTAATTACCTTTCATAGCGAAATATGAAAAATGTTGGCATTCAAGTATAGGTGCAATTTTTGAGCCGGAATGTGGTGAAGATGTAAAACTGCTTTAAAATAGCACCCAAGGGATAAGGGGAAAATATCCTAATCATAAATATTCTGCTTTTCACAAAATTTTTATTCAGAAACATAGAAAGGAAAAAGAAGCTCAAAACAAGAAAACAAAAATATCTTTTTGTCTAACGATGTAAAACCTAAAGCATACCTCCCTCTCCATATGCTCCTGTGATGTACACAATGAAAAGAAAGTATTATTTAAAAAATGTTTTCTGTGAATAATCTATAAATATCTACTTGTATATTTGATGTATTTCAACAGAAAAAGCCTTGCAAAGAAGATCCTTTAAAATGGACTGTGTAAAAGCAATAAAAGTGTTTTTCAGAGACGAAAGAAAAATGAGAAAACGCATAGGCCACATCATGAAAGATCACATTTTACCACTGTTGAAATAAATGCCAATATTGGAGCCCACCTCACAGGACATTTGTTAAAAAAATTTATGTTGCCAGTTAGGAGGCTAATCATCTAACCAGAAAATATTTACAAAATAAGCTTCCCCAATTTTGTAGTTCACAGTAACAAATAATGATAGTGATAAAATTAATGGCAGGCTTATCAAATGTATAACTCTCATGAAGAATATTTAATACAAAGTCTGCACCATAATGTCTAAGCATCTATGTATATACTTATTAGATACTATATCCTAGCAATCCAATGAGACATATTTATCTGCATTTGTTGTGACAAATACTGAGTATCATGTTATATGAATATTCATCAATGCTTAAATGAATGCCTTTGTATCTTTTTTTTTTTTTTAACAAGGCTGGACTCTAGTCTTTTGCCTATTTACTAATGCAAGCAGCAGAACTTGACCTGTACTCATTAGTACTGGCTTGTCGGACGCTTCTTTGTAATTATTGAGTTGTAGCATTTTAAGGGGAAAAAATTCAGAAGCCTACTCTCTGCTTGAATACTGGGTTGCAAGGGAGAAATGACAAACCTGTGTGTGGTGACAGGGAGGTGAGACCAAGCCAACTATTTCCACAACAATGTGAAGCTCATGGGGCAACCTCATGCTGACTTATTTTGCTGTATCCCAGAGGGAATAAATACATGATGGTAAAGTTGAGTGCAGGGTTGCATATCCCAGACAGAGTTATTGGAAACTTGTGGATGCATCAGAAAATTATGGTCTTGCCTGCAAAGGCTTGTGATGCTGGGAATATAGTGGCAAGCCATGGGGCCTTCAACTGTACCCCATGCAGTGCTATTTTCTACAGTTAATCTTTGTGTGTCTTTCTATTCTCCCATGCAAAAGCACACAAAAAATTCAGATACCATTGAGGGGGATCGAGGAGGGAAGAAAAAACAAAGAAATATCACCTAGATTTCTAGCACCCCAGTATTAAAATGTGTTTATCCTATTTGGAACTCTTTTTTCTTCTTGTGGTTAATGACAATAAAAAACCTATTTGCTGTTGTATCCAGTTATCTATCACCATTATAATTCTCGTTATCTTAAAACTCTTTTCTTTTTTTTTCAAATAGTACTCTACCAGTACTTGCTGTAAGCATTTCAGACAGCTATGGGTTTTTTTAGGGAATGATGGCAACATCCTTACAGTAATTGTTGAAAATAGCCCATCCACCACTATGCTCAAATAACCCCTGTTAAGTATTTCTCTTGATCCTTTCTTGTGTTCATTCCCCTGGGAATTCCTATAGCTATGTCTATCCTGAAGGCAAGAATCTGCTGCCTGTAGTGAAAAGATGGCAGTCATTTTCTGAGCTGTTGTCATTCCTGTAAGAGGCCAACTCACCAACACTATGGTTTGTTTGTCACTTAAAATATCTAGCTCTTTTAAACCAGACTCAGACAAATACAAAATAGGCATTCTCTGAACGTTGAGTTCAGCTTTTGAATAATAAACAAACATTTCATTAAAATGGTCTCACTAAAGACAGGCAGAGAGATCTGAACTAAGCTGTCACCTTGTATTAGTCACACTCATAAATTCTGCCATGTTACAGTGCTCCGTTGCAGTATCCCAGAGAGCTTGGAAGAGGCAGTTCTTCAGGTTTAAGGGTTTTGTAGTTTTGTCTGCTGAGAGGTTATTCTCTTCCTTGCAATGTCCACTATGTGTTTGCATCAGTAATACCACACTTGCTTTGCAAACACGTATTGAAATACTGACCCTGGCAGCAATAATTTCCATTAGGCCAGTGAAAATATATGTTTACATTAGGAAGACTGCTGTTTCTGTATCAGTTCCTCTCAGGACTTTTGATGTTGATGGCTTTCTTGTCTTTTGGATTTTTTTCCATTAATAGCAGTGACAATGATTTCAGTCCTCACATTCACTTTGACAGTCTGACCACTGGTATCACTCAGCCAAAGCTAGGAGCGGTTTATTACTTTTAACAGGATTTGTTTAATTCAAACTCACTGCCTAAAGGGATAGGGGAAAAAATTTAACTCAAAATTAAATTCTTGCAGGAGTCCTTTTAGTGTAAGAAAAATGGGCAAGAGAAATACGGAGAGAGGGGAGAAAAGGAACGACTGGAAAAGCATGTAATATGAATGTGGTTATTAAATGCAATGAGTCATGGAATTTGGCTGGGTAAAACATGTATGAAGCAAAAAAGTAGGAGAAAAAGAATAGCAAAAGGTCTTGTAACACATATGATGGTGTATGAATAAAACCTCAGTGTCTGACATTTTATTGGAGTACTGGCTGGATTTTTTTTTTTTCAACATATAGCATTTAAAAAGGAAGCATAAACCAAAATCTAAATGAGTAATTCTTGACAATTGTCTTTCCAACAAAAAGTCCAATAGAACCAACTTTTTATTAGGTAAATATTACTTTGCTTTTCACAACACAAATGCTGTATTATTTTTAAATTAATAAAGAGAAAAAAACTCTTTTGATATTTTAAAAAACAGATATAAAAGGGAGGATTAAACTGAGTTTTTCATGGCTTGCTTCTACAAACACTTGTTAAAAAAGATTGTTTAAACAATGAAACTATTAGACCTGGCTACTGCACTCAGGCATTTCAAATTCACGTACCATTCCCAGCCCACTCCTCCTGACTGATCAAAAATTTTCCTCTCTAACCTGGACTATCACAAAGTAATAATTTCTGTCACATAAACCCCAGTCCCAAACAATGAAGTTCTTTGATGCTGCCTTTCACTGCTCATGGTGAAATTAAATTATTCATGAAAACCAAACACAAATGGGATGGAAATAGTTGAGCAGAATTAGAAAATGTGCTAATCTCTACCTTTTTCATAACTTGCATTGGGGGACTTTTGTTCCTCTTTCTCAATAAGAACTTTCTGAATTGGTGACCTTTTCATCTCATGATAGATACCATGGACTATCAACTTTCTTCGATATTTCGCTTGTTTTTTGAGCACATGGATCACCCAATCTCCTGAGAATGTGAGCAGTGCTAAGTAAAACCCATAGCGGCTTCCTAGCACACAAGCAAGTAGAATGTTATTTCCCTGCAGGGTTTGGGGAATGCTTCACGTCCACAGGTAAGCCTTTAATGTCTATGAAGGTGTTGTTTATTATTAATAAGAAACTTGCTGAAAAAAGGAAACATTTATTTAACTGGTATATGCAGGATCTCCTTGAAAAGTTGAATGTGATGGCAAGCAATAACCTCAAATAATAATGGTAGTAGGAGAAAACTACTCCCATGTCTATGCTTCAGAAAAAGAAAATGGGATTGTCAAAATGTACTTATTTTGATATTTCATGCATTCCATGTCAATACTGTTAACGCCTGTCACAAATATCTGCAATGAACATACCTTGAACTTACTGTCAGTTGGCCAAGTGGCTGCAGAAGCAGCGACTTAGGCAAGTCTGGAGAGGAATGTTGGATCTTGCTGTTCAGTGAGGTTCTTGAACTGAAGAACACCCAGTCAGCAGCCTAGAGCTCATTGTGTGTCAAGAAGCCCTCACTAGCCAATGAGGCACAGAGCAGGAGTTGCCAGAAGCATCCACGGGAGATTTAAATGGCTCCAGGGAGTGCAATGAACACTCATTCACATGACATCCAAACTAGGGTGTGGAACAGCAGTTTGCATGACAGTTCGCAAATACAGGGCACTGTCCCTCACCCGTAGAGATTTTAGGGAGAGAGTCATCACTCACCCAACTAGAAGAGGACTAACTCTGGTTTGCACTCAGTCAAAAGCCACTGTCAGAAGGAACACTGTGATCCACATGGACCTTATACATCAACATGCTAAAAGTTAAAGTTTTCTAGGTCTCTGGCTGCAGTGAGTACCTGAGCTTGTCATGGATGCCGGAGGGCAGCAGAGACAATACCTCTCTGAGATGTGAACAGACAGACTACCTGCTGCCAGTGCTGAAAGATGTCAAGGAGTATCAGGGAGTGTGAAAGTGTGAACCGTAACAAGTGCACTCTGATGGAGGACCTCCAGCAACAGGTTGTCAAGCTGCAGGTGGCAGCCAAAAGACAGATATCAGGGAGGCTGAGAACTGGTTCCAAGCCACTGGCATTCATGTAAGGGAGAAAGAGCATTAACACAGGGGGCTAGGAATTAGTGAGGAAAAAAAAAAAAAAAAAAGGGCAGTGGGGAGAAAAGGGTGCTTCAAAACCAGACATTCCCACCCAGCTGGTCATTCCCAAACAGAACTGCTTTGTAGCTCTGCAGGCTAATAGAGCAACACCTGGCACACTGGAAGAATAGCCAGAGATAATTAGAGAAGCCAAATATGCTCCACAAATAAAGAAATTAACAACTAGTTCACCAAAGAAATGGCAGTGGTGATAGAAGTGGGTGACTCTATTTTGAAAGGCACAGAGAGTCTCATTTGTCAGCCTGATTCCATTTTTAGGGAGATGTGCTGCCTTCTGGAGCCTGGATTAGGGATGTTACAGAGAAGCTGCCAAGCCTAGCTAAACCTACTGATTACCACCCACTATTAGTGTTCCATGTGGGTGTAAGTGATATACACATCAGTCTGGGAAGAATTAAGATGGACTAGAAAGCCCTGGGAGAGGTGGCAAAGGACTCTGGATCTCAAGTAGTTTTATCATCAATTCTCCAGGTCAAAAGAAAAGGGCTCAAAATGGCCAGCTGAGTCTGCCAGGTCAACAAACTGTTAAAGCAGTGGTACTGTAAGTTGGAATTTGGGCTACTCAGACCATGGAACTTGCTTTAGTCTACTGGGGGCTGATGGGGTCCATCTAACAAAGGGGAAAAGTATCTTTGATCTGAGAGTTGCTGTTGTAGTAGACCCAGCGATCTTAGTAAAACCTCGAGCCACAGGAGACAGGTTTTCGTCCAGGAAGCCATTTAATGAGAGAACTCACAGCTTTTTATACTTTTTAGAAACCTGTGCATTAACATTTCATTGGCAGAGACACTTGTTGTTAACTATTTCATTGGTCAAAGTCAAGCATTACACAATCTTCTTTTGCTTTGAGAACTTTCACTATGTTTTAGAAATATTTGAGATTAGTGTTCAAAACATGTTCTTCCAAGAGACACCTGCTTGGAAAAACATGTTTTTGTGAAACTGCTTGTTATGGGAAAGAAATTTGTCCTTGCACAACAAACTCCAAGACTACCGTGTTGCAGCTTCAAATTGCTGCAGACACCATAGCTATGTTTTGAGAAAGTTTCACCATTGTTTTGGTATAGCCACATTTCTAAGTGTTTTTCAATTAGCAGATGTTCTTTGTTTAGCTTGCCTGCTCGACCTTCTGTGAGAAGCAGAAACCTCTCAGGCTAACTTTGGATTTTGCTAGACACAGAGGTACTTATGCTAACTTTGAAACTCTCAAAATTTAGGCCCAAAAGCCTAGCTTTCAAAAATATACCACCAAAAGTTGCCAGACTGGTGAAGGGGGCTTTAAACTATATTTGTTTAGGGAGGGAGGTGACTACCCATCCCAATCCTGCCAGTTGGATGCCAACACCTGTAATGGATGCCTGGAAGAGTGCAAAGGCATTACAGATAGTTCAGCCAGTGCATTGGCTTTATCCAAAGCCCAGCTCAGATGCCTGTACACAAATATATGCAGTATGAAGAACAAACAAGAAAAAGTAGAGATATGTACCATCTGCATAGGTACAACATCACTGGCATCACACAGTGAGATGACTCCTATGACTGGAGCATTGGAATGGAAGGTTTCAGGCTTTTTATGAAACACAGGCTAGGGAGACAGAAAGGGTGCAGGACTCTAGGAGCAGTTTTTGGCATCTTCGAGGACCTACTCAATCGAGTCCCATTGGATAGAAACCTAGAGGCAGAGGGGCCCAAGAATGCTGGCTGATATTCAAAGGTCACCTCCTCCAAACTCAGGAGGGATGCAACCCAACAAAGAGAAAATCAGGCAAAAATGCCAAGACATCTCCATATATGGATAAGGAGCTCTGAGCAAACTCAGAGCAAAAAAAAAAAGCAGCTTTCTGGAGGTAAAATGAGGCCAGGTAGCCTGGGAGAAATACAGGGAAATTCTATGGGATGCTAGGGATAAGGTTAGGGAAGCCAAGGCCCACGTAGAACTGAGTCTGGCAAGGGATATCAGGGATAACAGGAAGGGCTTCTATAGATATAATACAAACAAAAAAAGACTGGGGATAATGTCGGCCCTCTCCAGAAGGAAACAGGAGTCCTGGATACCATGGGCAAAGAGAAGGTTGAGGTTCTCAACTATATCTGTATCTCAGTCTTCAATGGCAAGTGCTCCAGACACGCAAGTCAAGAAAACCAAATGCAGGGACTGGAAGAATGATGACTGTTACGGGTTTAACCTTAAGGTTTTTCTGTTTTTCTGAGGTAGAGAGGGGTTTGTCTTTTAAAACCTTTTTTTTTGTTGTTCCCAGCAGAGTGAAGCAGAGAGAAACAGCAGAGTCCCAGCCCCGGGCGGCAAAGCCAACCTGCACTCGCTGTTGGCAGGCATGGGGTGTGGCAGGAGCCAGGTTTCTGTGGCCAGGCTTGCTCCTCCAGTGGCTGTGGGGACTGGGGGGGGGGGGGGGGGGGCGGGGGCCGC
>VXBA01002163.1:97908-114647 GCA_013399895.1 Serilophus lunatus | reverse complement strand
CGGGGCTCCGCAATGCTTGGTGGCCTTGTCCACACTGCTAGTGCCCATCCCACGCCGCCACTGCTGCTGAGAAGGACCTGGACAAGCAGCTGCATGGGGACAGCCAGCAGGAGCCGCACCCATGGCAGCTGCTGCCGCTGAGAGAGCCTCAGGCGAGTGGCTGCATGGAGACAGGCCCCCAGGTCAGTGGCCAGACAAGGGATGGGGTTTGAGGGTGTCACTGGCAGAGGTGGTAGCCAGTACACAGGCAGCAGGCGTGGTGCCTGCTGCTTGGGGCTGCAGCCAGGGATGTCACCCATGGGTGTTGTGCCAGGGCCCCTCTGGGCCCATGCGGTGGGGGTGTCCTACAGCACTGGTGGGCAGGGGCAGTGGCAGCCACTCCCACAGCAGCCCAGCAGCTGCTCCAGCCAGTGGTGGACAACGCCACTAGACCCCTGCAGCTCCTAGAGTGGGGAACAGCACCATCCACGGGGCAGCCTTCCCTCCTTCTCTTGCTCCATCAGCCCAGCAGCCGGCCAGGAGGAGTATAGCTTGTTATTCTTTTTCTTTCTTTGAGAATTGTTGTCGGGTCGTTTTCTTGCAAGTGGTTTTATGCAGACAGTGGTTTCATAGTCCCTAGATAATAAACAGTTTTGGTGGTTGTCTTCTCTATTAAGTCTCTCAGCGTTGGTAGTGCCCCCTAGTGTCCAAACCAGGACAAAGACTGAATAGAGAAAACAACAAAACAGTTTGTTAACTAGGGGCTATACGAGCTATGGAACTCCACTAAAAGCACAGACCAATTACACAATGACCTGACAGTATTTCGCAAAAAGAAAAATAACAAACTGCTGCTCCAAGCTGGCTGCTGGGCTTTGGAGCAAGGGAAGGAGGGAAGGCTGCCCTACGGATGGTGCTGGCCCCACTCTAGGAGCTGCTGGAAGAGAAGGACAGTGAAAGGAAGCCCAGGGGACCCAAGGGGAAAGATAGCACACTCGTGTCACTGCCAGGTGGTTCTCTGCTGTCACTGCTGTTCCCTGCTCCCCAAATGCCAGTGACGCCGTGCTGCTGCCTGTGCCGAGGGAGATGAGGAAGAGCAAGCTACGATGACACCACATTGCAAGGGACTGAGAAGGAGCAGCCGTGCCTTTCTCAGTGCAAAGCAAGCTGAAAAGAGACAGAATTTCCATTCCTCTGGCTTTTATGGGGTGCCTGTTCTCGCACTTTCTCAGGGTCCTTTTCCTGTGGGTGCTGCTTTCCCATTGGACAGCAGCGTTGGGCACCAACCATTCTCCAAGATTTCACCATGAGGCAATGTGGTGTTCCCGCCAAAAAGCCCTGCAGCGCCCAACCGGGGACCTGGGGGTGCCAGCGACACCACTTGTAGGGCCACGACCACCGCCACCAGTCCATTCCACACAGTGGTGGCAGCCCAGGGACTGGCCCTGCCCCTTGCACCGGCTGCTGCTGCCACAGGTTACGGGGGGGCCCTGCCCACCGCAGCCACTGCTAGAGGGGCTGTCGCTGCTGGCGCGCCCACTGCCAGCACCGCAGGAACCCCAGGAGGGGGCCAGGGGGCCGGGGGTGCCATCCACAGAGGGAGCAGCCAAAGCAGCCGCCTGGACACCACAGGGGGGGCTGCTGCTGCTCCCAGTGGGATGGCAATGCCATCCCGCTGCTGCTCCCAGCCTGGTCCAGGGCCGGCAGAGCTGCTTTGAACCGCCACTGGCCCTGGCCCTAGCCTGGGCCCAGTGGAGCTGCGCTGCGCCCAGCAAGGTGGCGGTGCTGCCTCACCGCCGCTTCGGGCCCTGGCCCTGCAGCCTCTGGTCCCAGCGGAGCCACAGGGGAATGTCTAGGAGCGGCCCCTGTCCCCACCCAGCAAGGTGCTGGGACAGGACTGGCTCCACAGCGCCGTAGGGCACTCTGTGCCCCGGCATGACCAGGGCCAGATGGGTCCTGCACACTGGGTGGGCCCCACATGGCCCGGGGGCAATTCATGCCTCTGAGAACGGGTCCGCCATGCATAGCCCCGGGGATGAGGGTCTCGCTGTTTCGTCCTGATTCAGTCTCCCCAGAACAGCAAAAAAAAATGGTTTTAAAAGACAAACCCATAACAAGACCCTAAGCCCCATCTAGGAGAGGATCAGGTTTGAGACCACCTAAAAAACCTAATGTGCAGAAGTCTCTAAGACCTGATGAGAGTGGTCTGCAGATCTTGAGATAGCTGTCAGTGAAGCTGCTAAGCCACTATCCATCAGTTTTGAAAAACCATGCCAGTCAAGTGAAGTCCTTGATGACTGGCAAAAGGGAGCTATAACCCCCAATTTTAAAAAGGGGAAAGCAGAAGACTCAGGGAACTATAAAGCAGTCAGTTTCACCATTATGCCATGCAAGATCGTGGAGCAGATTCTTCTGGAAACTATGCTAAGGCATAGAAAACAAAAAGATGATTTGTAACAAGGACGCTTTTTTATCATGCAGATGTCCTTCGTTACACAACTGGCTCAGGTGTAAGCCTGCCCCAGAGAGGAGGTATCAGGACATTCACATGTAAGCTTGAAGGTACACATGGTGCATAACTGGCTCAACTACGCTGAGGTGAGAAACAGTGTTCATGTCTTAAAATGAGCCATACACCATCAAAGACCCACAAAGTGGTGCCAGACTTATTTCTGAGGGATTCCACCAGAAGACTGGGCATGAGCCACAGTGTTGGAACAGACAGTGTAAAACTCCCACCTCAGGGGACATTCCTGGGCATTCTCTTATGAACTTGAATGTATATTAACCGATTGGACTTTGTGTTTTGTGAGCTTCCCCCTCTCGCAACAGAACAAGGCTGTGACCATCATTTCGACCAATGGACATATAAATTGCAACAATCAAGTCTCATCACTGAACCCACAGGTGGCAGTACCTTATCTAGTCTTACTTTTTCTTTCTTTTCCTCTTATATTTCCTTAAGTGTTATTTTTATACTTTTATAATGCTGTACTTCTATAGATAGTAATCAAAACACACCTCCTTTCCATTGCAACCAAATTATTCTAAAATAAACCTGCCATATATATATGCATATATATATGGCTGCATGTATGTATGTGTGTATGTATATGTATATAGGAAAAAAAAGACGAGGGAGGGGAGGGGAGGAAAGGGGAGAGGACTGGGGGAAAGTCAGTATACAGTAGTCCATCATCTCCATTTCATAGCTTCTGTGAATTTTAGCACTGGCTAAATTTAGAGACTGTAAGAAATTTGAATAAATCAAGATTCTGTCAAAATTACACTTGGTCTGAACAAAAACATCATGAAGAAATCCAGATGTATAACTTAAAAAAATCATCCTGAGTGAAGTTATCTAAATAAAAAGGAGGCATCACTGACACTGATCTTGTAGTGTACTATTCAGATCTTGCAATCCATGTATTAATGTGTAAAATCTGTATCTTTTGCCAGATCTAAGCCCCTCCCTTTAAAGATATGCCCTCACATACAAAGTCAAAACAAGCTATCTTCAAGCTTTCTGTGTTATATATTCATGATTTTAAGACCTCAATTTACCTTGAAGTTACACATTACAAGCCAAATCAACTCACTACAGGAAACAAGTTTGTAAGATACAATCTCCAGGTCTCAGAGACGCACTTGCAACTTTTCATTTGTTATGCAAGGGAGACAGGGATATGCTCCACACAGAGAAAAAAAACCTTCAGGCTCACTAAAATTGTGAGCTCTATTATACAACAGGTGTCTTCAGGGGAGAGGAAATAGACAAAGCACTACTTGAAAATGTTGTATACTTACATTTCACAAATGATTTGTCGACTTTTTATCAAATCGTGCAAAATAATTTGTTTAGCCCCTGAAATTACATGCTGATAAAAGATACCTTAATTGAGGCATTATGGAATCAACTCTCTAGTACCACATATGCACAATGTAATTACTGGAGTATTAACTTTGATGCTTTATTCAAGTCTGTAGAACAGTCAATGGATCCATGTTTCATAAATGTGCTAAGAGCTGTGAAAAATTCACCATTTGGACAAAAATGTTTTGACCTGAGTCCCCTAGGTAAAGACCATTAACTGTTGCTTTTTAAGTTACAGAAAAGTCCCAGTAGTTGCACTTAGATACCATGGTGTTGATACCAAGGTATGAGAAGTATCACAAAAAGAAAAGATTTCTGAAATTCATGATAATAGAGTATTAGATGACTCAATTACATCAGCTTTTCATCATTTAAAGAGACTAAATGATATGAGAAGAATCACCACATAAGCCCATTATCTACTGCTCTTAGCCACTGTTCTTTACAGCTGAGGTACACATAAGCAAGTGCTTTTCTACTCCATCTGTGTCTTATATAACAAAACTAAAAAATGAAATGGATATACAAATCAGAAAACAGAGTTGTTTCTAGATGCCTATGAATCTTCCCTGAACAGATTTTCAATGTAATTCAGAAAAAAAATTACTGACCTGGAATTCAAGAAAGCTGAGATAAATGTTTGTCTCTAGCTCACAAGCTTCCTTGGGTGATCTTGCATGTGTCCCCTGGATCAGTATTTATCAGCATGTAAACACTCCTGCATCCGCTATAAGAAAGATACTTAATTTAAGCTTCTGGTTTAGATTTTTGGACTATAAATGTGGGGTTTTTTTGCTTATCATCCCTCATCTAGTTTTTGGAGGTTTCTAAGTTGTTTGACATCGGACTATTCCATTGCATTCTATTTTCATAACTACTTCTTTTACATTTACCTCTCAAAACAAAAAGATATTTTGATTAGTGGAAACACTTAGTGTTTTTCGTTGATTTCTCAGTGTGAGATTATCCAACCAGTTCTTATTTTCATTTGTTCTGTCTTTAGCACAGCTTCCTTCTCCTCAGTGCTCCCCAGAGAGGCATGCTGACAATCACACAGTGCCACGTTGCTGCAGTGGGAGCAGAATTTGCTCCATGCTTATGGGAAGCTGGAATCTCACTGTGCACTGTATCTGTTGCAGAAGGTGAAAGGGACATTACTGTATTGATTTTGAGAGCTTGAAATGCATGAATCAGGGTTCCTAGGATTATTTATTTGAACAAGTAAGGGCTACAATTTTAAAATTAAATTTTATTTGGAGACCTTTGCCTCAACAAGGAATTAAAGTTTTAAATAACAAAGTCAGCAGCCTGCTCTGTGATAAGGAAGGCCTCCATAGATAAGGAAGACCTCCATACGGTGTGTAATATGACTCTGGATCTTAAAATCAGTGTCGATTAGCACAAGTCTCCTTAATTAAAAAAGGGAGATTAATGGAACACCTCCTCTAAAGATAGCGTATGTGAAGTGTAGCAAAGACGGACACACCATAAGGGAGCCACAATACAAGTGAGAGAGGTTTTGGAGATTTTGTTTACTAAACTCTGCCAAATATTTATTTAGCCAGATGATAACTTTGGTTTCTGAAAGATTCATAATTTCATCAACTAAGATAAATTTTCATGAAGATGGCAAAAGTTAACCCTTGGGAATAAAGAGTTCAATTTAACAACCCCCCCAAAAAATAACAGGTTGAAAACACCATAAAATTCTGACATTTTCTAACCGTGAGGTTTCTGAAAGAAAGGGTTGCCCTCTTTATTAAATTTATTCTAGGACAACTGAAGAATACAAAAACTCCCAAACATTTGGCTAATCATACAAAAGATAATAAATTTTGGAACCTATTCATTCTTCTTGCGAGAAGTATCTGTAAAATTATGAACAACTGAGGAAGGAGCACATTACATAAAAAATAAACTTGCAAATAGGGACAATTAAGTAATTAATAGAAATGCCTGGTTTAACCAGCTGTAGTTTTGTTGGTCTTGGGTGACATAAATTTCTACACCACCCACAGAGAAAATTAAACAGGGAAAAACATGTACGTACATATTTGGAATAAAAAATTTTTAAAGAACAGGAGAAAGACAGGGAGACATTTCCTTAAATGTTTCCTTTAGCTTACTAGATCTTCCTTGTTTCCCCTTTTTAAGGAATAAATCAAAGAAATGAAAAGCAAAAAGGATGAGGAAGAAGACAAATGCACAATGGACAATGTTAGAAACATTTATTTCATTGGCCCCTATGTCCAGTGCCATTCCATGAAACACTGGCTGAGTATGTAAATAACTGAGAGGAAGGAGGAAAGGGGAGAGGATATTTTTTCAGTCTCCCTGTTGTGTTATTTCTCCAGCCTTCTCCCACAGAGAGGTGGTTCACCTCAAGGAAGATTCCTGTCCACACTCAGGCCACCTCCCTCCAGAGCCAACACTGTTCCTGAAGAGCGTTTTTCCTTTTGACTTTACCATTTTTCCAATCCCACTGTTTTTGCAAGGCTGGTTGCTACCCAGTTTACCAAATCCACCTTGCTTGCAGCATCAACAACACGACACGTCAGGGAGGGAAAGGAATTCTTATTAGCAATCTAGATATTTTCTGGATTAAAGTGCCTCTTTACCCACAGTCTCACTGCAAGCCATAGCTGGAGAACATAGTCCTTTTACAACTATAAATTTCTGTCTCAGCAGAAATTTATTTTTTCTTCCAAGAACTTGTGAATTACTTAAATATTGTTGTGTCTTTCCTACAGATTGAATACAGAAGACGTTAAGAGAGAAGTCTCAAGCTAACCTGAAAGGCAGTGTCAAAGAAAAGGTAGTAATTAAAAGCTTCCTGTTTTTCAGTTCTTTCCTAATTCAATAAATTAAGATACCTTCAAGAGTTCTTCAGTCTGTCTCAGCATTAAGAAAGATACTGTAAGATTTTTTCCATATGATCTAAATTAAATTAATGTGCTACCATACAGTTTTGAAGATGTACTTCATAAAGAATAATAAGCTTTTAAAGATTATTTTAAGGTGCTTACCCATTTTTAGTGTTTGGTTTTTTCCACATATTATTTTTTCTCCTCCTCACTGCCATTGCAGACTAAAGGAAATATTCTTTTCCTAAATCTGGGATCAAACATGGGCAATAATCTAGCCTTTTTGAGAGGATAATGATAGTCTTTTACCAAAAGAATTCCTCTTAAAGGCTGCAAAGGCGAACATGCAGGCTGAAATCAATTCCAGTAACTTATGCCATCAAAGGCATAAGTTGCTTTTTCAGAGAGCAAACAATTCCATTTATTTATTGACACTTATAACTTTATTAACAAGATCAAAATCTTAAAGTTCTTTTTTATATAATATTTCATTTCTCCAGTATTTTTATATACAGAGCAGCATATGGGAAAATATAAGGCGCTTTCTTATGCTGATGTATTATCCTTCTGAAGTCACATTTAAATAACCTGACCCATCTCTAATCTGTAATTGGCAACATCACTCTGCATAACTTTATCTCTTTTTTCTTAATGCTAGGGTCACTGGCAGTATCTTCAAAAATATTAAATAGAATTTGAGTCCTAGAGTAGATCTTATTTTCTCTTTGGTTTAACAGCTAAATTCTATGAAAGAAATCAATTTTTGAAATGAAGCTTATATAGAATCATATTTTGTCGTTATGCCAACCTATGCAAGAACCTTCAGCTGCTGTTCCACCAAACTGCCTGTGTGCCAACACAGTGAACTGGATCAGGAACCCACTTTGGCTGGAAAATAACCATTTAAATCATTACTCCACATCATGCTGTTTTCTTGAGGACAGAGATTGATTCAGATTTTTCCAGCTTTCAGAAAGATGTCCTAGCCTGAAAGCTCATACTATCATGTTCATTTTCTCTAGTAGAAAAAACCCTGTATTGGTGCAAGGCAAAATGGATCTGGAACAACTAAGAGAGTCCAAAAACATTTGTGAGCACCCACTAGATGTTAAATCTGCATTGACCAAGTTATCTGAGCCACCTGGAGAAGCAAGAGAGAGCATCTACAGGTGTGAAAATGCCTTATTGTAAAAGAATATGATGATTTCATCTTATTCCTTTTCCTTATGTGAGTTAAGAGCAGTTTATGCTTTTATATCTAGCAAACACAGAACCTTGATTACAACAATTAAGGCTCTATGAAGTACAGTGGTCTGTGAATAAATCATGTTCATGGGTTTTTACAACTTCCATTTAAAAATTAGAGAAATCTGTTTCTGCAACCTTGATGTAGGTATGATAATACATCCGACCTTTTGTCCTTTGTAGTATAAGGATTCTTCTAACTTCCTTTGCATTTTCCAGCACAATAAAGACATTTTTTTCTGAAAAAATAATTTAATATGTTAAATGCTAATAGTCTGTATGGTGTTTTACATAAACAACCTACCCCAAACAATTTTTCCCAGATCTTTTAATTCACACATTTCAGATGCTAAAAATATCCTGCGTCAGCCTTGAATACGAAGCTGTCAAGTGAGATATATAAGAACTCCCAATTAAAAAAATGCTCTGAATTTTTTTGACAACATTGAGATCCATTGTCAGTCAGCTTTGGCTATTTTATTTTTAAGAATGATAGGTCAGATGATAAAGGAACAAGACTTTAAATAAAATGAGTGAGCATATATTACATATACTGTAAGTCACAGAATCTGATGTATTACAGTCACAGTCTTATTTCACTGTCATGTCCACATGAATCACAAGCCATTGGAATCACTTCAACTTTTAGTGCTTTTACAGAAGGCAATTTTTGTTTCATAACAATACCCATTTCTCATTTCTGTTTCGAGGGATTAACTCCTGTACTGTGGGAGAGCATTTATTTGGCAAGTACAAAAAACAAAATGGAGCTGGATGTATAGCTTACAGCTTCTAAGTCCCACTGCATTGTGGATAATGTGCTAAGAGGTTGGCAGCCTCTCTTTGCAGCACAAGTCAGAAGGAATGTGATGGAGTAACACAGTGGGGTGTTAGTAGAGATGCTTATTGTATGAAAATTGTTTCCCTTGAGACTGGCAACTGAAGAATAGACACTAGTTAACCAGTTTGCTCTAAAGCCACAGAGTAGGTGGAATTGGAGGTGGAAAAAAATTAACTATCACTCCCACACAAGGAGAAACATGAAGAAAACATTTAAGCCAAGACCCTTACAATTTAGGCATCACTGGGTCCTGCATGTTTTAATAGAATATTGTCAACTAGTTTTGTAAAACAGCAATATATTTTATCTCGCCAAATCAAGAATGGAAACTTGTATTTTATTATTTTTCTCTTTGAAGCACATCATACAACTTCCATCTTAAAACAGAGATTACATACAAAATAAATACCTCACATGGTTTTAGGAACTTTAATATTTTCTCCAAAATGCTGGTTTGAAAAAATATCTTTAGCATTGCACTGCTAAACTGAGAGAATGAAGATGATCTTCACTGAAGAGTATTTTCCACTGGGGACTCCACAGGCATTCAGTTGTCTCATTTAATTATCACTTTCCTGATTCAATCATTATTCATGAGCTTTCTTGTGTTCTTAAAAAGCTCTGAGCTGTGCTTGCCAATGTTATGGCACATTATAAAGCACAGTTATGCAGCAAGAGGGAGGGGGTGATAATGCATTGGTCTACACTACTGGCATATTTTCTGTTTGAACTCCTTGGCTGCCAGCAGAATGCAGAGCTCTTTATTCAAAATCTACCACTGCTTCTTAAGCATTGTGCTGGTATTACAATCCATTGCATTGCTTCACTAAAATACAGCAATTCTGAAGGCAATCACTCACATGAAGTTTACACTAGTTTCCATTTGACTGCATTTCTCTTTTGTAAGACTAGTGAAAAAAAAAAGCTCAGAGAGAAAAGTTCCTAACAGATGCAGGGAAAATACTCCTGGGAAGGTTTAAGATGAATCTTAATTGATGCCAGTTTTACCCATACATGAAGTTGTAATATACTTCATTTCATTTCATAGTGCCCTCTCTGCCTAATTTAAATGTCTAGATTTTCAGCTGAAATATATGCTGCCAATTTACTAGGTTTGGATTTTTATCAAAAATACGTATGTCCCAAGTAGCCAGGCTAAAGATAAGGACAAAAAGTCTACATTAAAAACAGCTGTTCTCCTAAATGTGTCTAAATCATGCCACAGATAATTTGAAGGCAGGCAGAACAACTAAAATTGTATAATTCCTGTTCTAAACCACTGAATTTAGTTTATAATAGCAATAATTCTGAGCAAATTAGTCATTTATGAAGTTAACAGCCAGTTTGCTAGATTGTTACCTGCCCTTGACTTTACCCTAGGATATTAAGTCAAAAACTGTAACTTTTTAATGAAGATGAATTTTTAATTTTTTTGTTATGGCTTGAATATTGAATTGGCACTTTATAAGCACCTGCAAAAACTCCAGAATACAGTCAGTTAAGGTGGAATATTTACTGAGAGTACAGAAACACTGCTATCAATTTTTATTTTCAGATATAAGAAGGCAAAACCGGCAAAAAATCTCAGCATGTTTCTTAGTAGTCTTGCACAAATATAAACTAGAGGAAAAACTGATTCTCCAAAACTTATGGTAAGGTGAAAGGAAATACCTACTAACACTTTCTACACAGCCTGGCTGAAACATTTATTATTCCAAATTCCTCTTTTAAGCATGCAGAGCTTTAAATGAAACTATGAAGTAGACTGAAACAAGCTGCATTTCCAATAAATTTGGCACTTAAGTGACAAACAAATTTGAATTTTGCAGTGAATTACACAGGAACAGAATATTTACAAAATTTTGAGTCATTGCTTAGTCAAACCTTACCTTAATTTCAGTGGGGACAGTAATACTACATGAATGGGAGGTTACTTGAATAAGCATATCCAAAAACAGAACAGCATCTATTCAGAACTGCATCAGTGTAACTAAGAACAGAACTTGGCTCCCTGTGCTTGGCCAGGGTTCTACTTGCTATGACTAGTCTATGAGTTGAAAGAGCTGCTGCAACTCGGATATGCCAACTAAGCAAGTGCTGGAGTTGTTGCACCGCCATTGCTCCACAGACTCATGAAAAAAGCTATTGCACAAAACATGTATCTCTCCGACTGAGGACTATTAGAACTGACTTCCTTACAGATAATTTCTAGGTCTACATCCTGTGCTGTAGAGCAAGATATTCAGAAAGTTACACTAAGAAAGCAAGACAGCAATGAAAGGCCTAAGTGTTAAAGACAAAAGCCCCACTAAGTTCATAGGGTGTGAACTGAGTTTGGAGACAGTAGCTTAGATTTCTAACTGGATAAGCAAAAGCTGTTGCTAGTGCTGCTTTAGAAAAGGATACAGTAAATCATTCACTGATAGCAAATTTCAAATTAATCTTCCATGCTTTCTCTAAAAAATATGCCTTAATTTGAACAAGCCCCTGTGGAAACCCTATGGATTTCATTGTAAGTGTAATGATCCTTTCTTTCGTTGTACTTCATGAATGCGTTTCTGCAGATTTTTGCATCACATCTACTGTATGCTGCTTTCATTCTTTTGCTCCTAATTTTTGAAGAGAAGAATTTTCATTTCTTGCACTTTGTTTTTTCTAGCTGTCAGCTAGCCAAATGTGGCTGATCCAGTAATTTTTTTTTCCTTAATGTTTTTGTTTTGAATAATAGCTTTTGTTAATATTTAAGGCAGTATCATGTTGCTTTAGGATCTACATCATATTCAAAAGTTGATCTTTTGGAACAAATTTTCTTTTTTTTTTAATAATTTTAACACTGAAGGTAGCAAATGCAAAATTATTCATTCTGATAAAACAGTTTTTCTTTTCAGCATTAATTTTTTTTTAAATGTAGGATATGCAATTTTATATAACCAGAACATGGCCTTGCTTAATTTCAGTGATATATATGATATATTCGATATATAAAGGAAGGATAGAACACCAACCCCTCACTTCTTCTGTTCTCTAATTTTCCTTACAAGGCAGTAAAATGAATGCATGGCATAGAAGAATTATAGCAAAGTTACACAAGCAATAATTTCACAAGCTGCAAGAAACAAGATAAAGAGAGGTCTTATTTCTAGATTTTACATAGTAATCTTTCTTCTTTCTTCTAGGCGTTGCATTTTCTTTCACTTACCAGCTTAGGTCTTGCACATCTTTTCTTCCTAAGCCACTACATTTTAAATATTATTTCTCAGTTTCACCAGTAAATATTTGTTTGCTTGGGACCTTAATTTAAAGTGCTCTCTGAAAGAAATCTGAGATAGCAACTGCATAAATCCTCAAATCTCACTAGAGTAACAAAAATCATATCTTTCTTTAATATTGGGAATTCAGTTTTTCTCTTGCCAAGTATCAATACAGGTTTAGTATGTACTTCATTTAACTGAGCGTTTTGATTTGCTGGCGCCTATTTAGCTTGATAACATCACTGGTACTTTTTCTTTCATCCCATCTGATCAAGGAACCACTGCTTTATGCAGATATCTCTCAGTGACATCACAACCTTACTCTGCAGAGCATACTAAATCAAAATTATATTTCTATGGCATGTATATAGCACTTCTTTAAATACATAATTTCACAGTATTTATCATGTATTTAGAAAATTGTATTTTTCAGATTCTATTGAATGTATTTGGTGGAAAGATGTAACCAAAACAATGTATTTTGACTGTTATAGAACGGGAGGAGGGGAAGGAGGAGAAGTGTTGTTAATATAACTACAGGCACAGAAAAATTGAAAATTCAGAAAATTAAGTTTTCATTGCAAACAAAATTTGTTACGGTCTTCAAGTACAAGACCAGTCCACAAGAAGTATTCTACATATTTACCCTTATCATAGAAGGTCCTGCTGTGTATAGGAACACATGTGGCATTCCACAGCTTTAAGCAGTCTCCTCTGGGACCACCTACAAATGTAAGAAGAGTCATGGAATCTGACTAAAAATTTTATAGGAAATAAGTGCAAGGTCTCTTACACTTGCGGTAATCACCAGCGTCTCCACTCTTCCAGCTCTGTTTCAGGTTGTAAGTCCAGTCACAGGAAGTCATTCTTCTGGTGTAACTGGATGCAGTTTCCTAGGCATAAGGACATTATTGACATCTTTTTTAACCAATACTTCCTGGTCTGTATTTAGCATCAGCAAGAACCCAGGAGCAGCCATACATTGCACAAAACATTTATTTTCAAAATGCTGTGGCGGGACTGCCCATAAGAAATAATTTTCTGCTATCTTTTGCATCTGAGCTTTGACTGGTTTTGGCCAGCTTATTTCTTCTTAGCCATGATGGAGGTCGTACCTAGATGCAGGACAGGTAGAGCATCACATACCCACTGCCAGCACTTACTGGTCCTTGTGCAGGGCAAGTTTATGATTTAGTCATGAACTGACAGAGACACAGTTTTGCAAAGGTAAGATCAATAGCTGTAAAATGCTTCAAAAGGACCTAACAGAATAAGAAGAGATTTAGTGGAGCAAGAGTGCAATGTCCATGGACAAAACAGTATTTATCAATGTTGATTTCAGTCTAAAAATATCTATAATGTATAATGATATACAACTAAAATTTTCTAATATAATAACTTTTTCTCCAAAAGACAAAGCTTTTTCAATTCAGTTTGAGACATACAAAGTCATAAACCATAGTACTTTCATGTTTTTTTAAGCCTTTAGAATTATAGAAATTATCATACTTTTATCATATAATGACCTAAGACAGTATTTATTCTCCAACAATGGCACTGTACTCTTTTATATGCAAACAAAAATCTCAACCTGTTACAGATTTCTTCAAGAGCTGAAAGAAAAAGTTGCAAGATCTATTCCGAAATGTAACACTTATCAGCATTTTCAGTCTGGTCAGATGACTGTTACTGCACAGGGTAGAAGAAACTGCGTAACACTTGCAAGTCGTTCAGAAATCAAAAAGATCTACAAGAAGCACCATATAGCCCCAAATATTGTCAGTATTCCCTCTCTCTGGTCTCATCGAAGTAATGTGTGCAGTGTGCTGGGCAGAATTAGAAAAAGCATACAAAACTTGATGTAATATAGTAACAAATAGGGCTCCAAGGTATTTTATAGAGCTTGTAAGAATATTCCTTAATTTTATTTGGTTTTATTTTGTGTTTCTGTGTCCTTTAGTACTTATCTTCCTCTCTATCCTGTTGTTCTTGTAAGTAAGTGATTTTAATACAAATGCTGCAATTATACTATGTATAATAGATAGGAATATGACTTTCTGTTCCATATAAGGTGCACTTCCTACTTTATGTGGCTAAAATGACAGCATTGACAAATCAGCACAGATTTGGAAAGATAACAGGAGAATAAACATAACACTTATTTCAATTTGTTGTAGTTAACAAGGCAGTCCCTTTTGTACTTTTCTGTTTCTCTATGTAACTCTAATCTTGAGCTATAATCACCGATTTGCGAATACAGGGGGTTTAGCCTATCTTTTACTTCTTATTTTTACAATTGAAAATTGTGTCCTTGCTGTTCTTCCATGAACATTTCTCAAATGTTTCTACATTTTGTCTGTTAATTGAAATGATTTATGTTCTCATACTCAATCATTTGGCTTCTTTGTACTGTTGTCCCTTGCCCACATGCCAAGAAAATTATTGTCTTCTGACACATCAACTATCTACCTGCAATGCAGTGGCAACCCACCGTGGCCCTGGGGAAACCAGGATGTTGCTGTTGTGACTGGCATTAAAGTAAAGAGAGAAACACTTGCTGTTTTTTTACTGTGGCCTATTAGCAGTAGTGGTCTTGAAGTTGTTAATTTCATCCCAGAGTCTTGCAGTAATTGCAGGTGTTTAGAGATTTACCCTTCATTTGCAGACACATCCCTTTAAAAATAGTGAGGTAGCCTTCCTTCAGAAATGTCTCACTTCTTTCATGTCATACGAATGACTTTTTCTTGACAAAAGAACTCAAGATCAGTCTCAAAGCATCTCTCAAGACCAGCCATATTTCACATATGAAAGTTCTGAGTAAGGGAAAAGTGATAAAATCAATAGACAAAAGTTGTTAGAATAAACTACATTATAGCATAGTGTACGATATACTTTATTACAGTTTTTATGTATATTATATATTATTATATTGTGTAGTGTAGCTTTAGCCTAGCTAAGTGCTTTTTGCCATGTGCCTATGCTCTGTTGGATTCATTTTGCGTGAGAGGTTCTATGCAAAATATCCAGCCATGTCACAATATAGCGTGAAGTTCAGGACAGGCTGTGTCAGAATACACTTCTTAAACAGCATAAGCTCTCTATTATCACAGTTTGACTGTTACCAGTACCCAAAATACTTGATTTAAAGCTAGCTCATATCTTTATACTACACTTTGCCCTAGTGGGCTTTTACATTTTCCTTTTCTTAGGCTTAAGCCAAAGGTACCAGTGGAGAACATTTGCAGTTTACCAGCTGTAACGGGCCATCCTAGAGACCTGAGATTTAAAGGGATATTAGCTCCTGTATCCTACTTACTTCTGTTTAACCTGTCCATTTACCCATTCATGAGCCAGCTATGGCTGGAGGTACCAATATCTATTATACTGGAAATAACTTGTGTTGACTGCTTTTATGCTCTAGTGAAACACAGCAACAATAGCACAAGCTGGTATATGTGCCAAGAACTCAATTTATACCAGCATATATTAGTTTCAAATATATCTTATGAGAACTTGTCCTTGCACATCTATTCACAAGTACAAGTGGTTCAGAGTTTTTGTATCACTGTATCAAGAAGATGTCTTCTGGTCTCAGTCACAGTCATATCTTATCACAATGACCATAGAAAAAATAATTTTGGGAATATAGCAGGCAATATATATTAGTAAGTTTGGTTTTCATCCAAATATTTACATATCTTAGGTAACTTACCCAAAATATATAAAACAAAAAGAATGTTCAGAATAATGCCATTTTTTGTATTAGGTCAGCGAACATGGGATGATTTTTTTTTGTATCAGAAATGTAGCTAAACTAAGCATTCTGACACAGATTCTAATTCAGAAAAGCACATAACCACACGTTTAATCTTTAGCACTTGCATCAGTACCTTCTTAAATCATGAATTGCTAAATCTGCAGGCTTCATATAAGGAATAGAGCTGAGGATATTTTTCCCTCTTGGGACTGGCCTATGAACTGGAAGGAAAAATTATCAATTAACTGCATAAACTAAAGTGGACCTAATACCTTTATATAAGAAGGAGCTTTTTATAATGAAAAGGGAGCACACGTAGACACTTCTATATTCAGAGACTGGTTTTGTTATCTGATGTAACTATCTTATTTATTTTGCATTGGCCTGTAAATGTACTGTGTCAGAAAGAGGGGTAAGCAGTGTGAAGGCTCTTTTATTCTCTTTAACTATATACTTTAACATTTTAAAAATTGCTTTTTAGTATGTGTATTTTAAAAAGCTTGATTGTCTCTTGTCATCTGCTTTAAAAACTAGACCAACAATAGGCATTTTAAATATCCCTGACCCTACTGTTTGGACAGTGTTGAAGTATATTTTTTTCCAACTATCTGAAAATAAATGTATTATGGGGTATCAATTTTAAAGGTATTGCTAAAAGCAATTTTATTTTTCCCCCCTTAAACGGGAGGTAACTGATGTATACAGCTCTCAAATTACTTGAAGAATATACAATGCTAATAGGTAGCAGCTCTTCCCTAGGGGTTTTGTATTGATTTCTTTTAGTTATTCTTAACAAACACAGATTGGGACAAAAAAAGAAAAGGAAAACTTTGTATATCAGGTCATTCTAGAAATACTTTGGTAAAGGAGGGAAGGAGGGAGGTAGGGAGGGAGGTAGGGAGGGAGGGAGGAAGGCAGGCAGGCAAGC
>VXBA01002163.1:74895-91971 GCA_013399895.1 Serilophus lunatus | reverse complement strand
TTCACGGGGGGGAGTCGCGGGGCGGCCGCCCCGGGAGCGTTCCGCCCGGCGGCGGGCAGCCCGCGGAGCCGCGCCCCGCGGAGCCGCCCCGGAGGTATGGTTTTCCCGGCGAAGCAGAGCTGCGGCGGCTGCCGCCTTCGCGGGTGCTGAGACGGGATCTGTGCGGTGCGGTTCCCGAGCTCCCAGCTTCATGACTGCGCGGAGCGGGGAACCAACATCATGCGAGGTAAGCGGGCCATGGGGTGCCCTGTTTTGGAAAAACTGCTTGGGGAGGGGGCTGGAGAGAAGGTTTCATACTGAGGGAGAGAGTTCGGGGGAGAAAGTTGGTGACTGGCGCCCACCCGCCCGTGTTGACTGCGTGATTCCCGCACCCGCGGAGCCGCGACCCAGCCCAAGGTGCCTTCCGCCGCAGAGGGTTAGTGGGCATCCCCTACGTGCCTGTGCTAGGAAGCCCGGTGCCGCCCCGGCCCGTGGCGGAAAGCAGGAGGGTGGATCAGGTGGTTGACAGTCGATGTCGGGAAGTCCCCACCTGCAGCCGCCCACGGGGCGCGTTGGCCCTCGGCAGGTGTCCCGTACGGCAGAACCCGCTGCCGCTTGGTCCCGGGTCGCTGCCCGCATGAAGAGGGGCTTCCACTTCACTCGCCAGAAGTTGTTTCTTGGACTTCTTCGCTGGCGTAGCCTTGTTCACCATCCGGTTGTCGTCTGAGGCCCCCATTCCCCGTGGCGTGTTAACTGGGCGGGAAGGGTTCCGCTGCCTGTGAGCCCCCTCCCCGTGCCCGCAGATGCCCTCCGCTTCCGAGCGTGTGCCGCTTGCGCAGCCCTGTCGTGGAGGGCAGTCAGAGACTCTTCTAGGGTTTGCAGCCCCAGGCGCTGTGAGTCCTGCAAGAAGAACGGATGAGGGGACAGTCTTAGGAACGGAGTGCTGCTGTGGGCTACTTGTCCCCTGGAGCTCGAGCGGGAGCTGCATGCCGGCACGCCGGGGATCCCGAGTGGGTGTGGAGCGGTGCGGAAGATGTTGGAATGTGTTATTTCCTTGTCTCCCAGCGCCAGACTTCGCTGGGCTCATCTGCGCACCAGGCGAGCGCCAGCACTAGGGTGAGAACCACCCTTGCCGGCCGCGAGCACCCGCGGGAGTTGCACAGCTCTTCCGCCCCTCGTCTTCTTTATTGCCTAGTTCTTCAGGCCGATTGTTTGCCTCACCCCACGGCGTGGTAAAGGAACAAAAGGTAGTGTCTACCGGGGTAACGGAACGGGGGAGAAGGGCTCTAGAGAAGCAGGATGCGCTCGGGCTTGACAGAGGCGTCGCAGGCACATTTCTTAGGTCTCCCGTTTAGTGACTGCAGACACGCGCTAGAAAGAACTTTTAGCTAGGATTTGAGTTTGTGAGATGTCAACTCCTGTGTCGTTGTACGGTAACAGCGCGAACAAATTAGGCGCGTGTAGCTTGCTTTAAAGAAATTGTAACTATGACATTTGCGCAGATCAACTTAAAAAAATTTTCACCCAGCGTTCTTAGTTGAGTTGTTCGCTGCGGGGCATCTGGTAAGTACTTGCTAATCAGGGTTTTTCTTAAGAGGAGCAGAAAACGTAGAGAAAATGCTCAATTCTGTGGAGCAGCCTCGGTTGCACCTTTGCTGCTTTGGTCGGGGTTTTTCTGTTTGAAGGGGCTTCGGCCTTTGTTGGATTTTGTTGTTTTTTATTTGTTTGGTTGTTGTTGGTTGTTTTGGGTTTTTTTAGTCTTATCCCGTCATCCCCCTGCCATAGTGCCTTCAATGCAGGAGAGCCGGGCAGTGTCTCGGGAGTTACTTTCGAAATGTGCCCATTCAGTGCCTCCTGGGGAGCAGCCACGTCTCCCGTTTTTTGCGTGTAGTTCGTCCAGGCGAGCTGTGGAGCCCACACCTCTCCTCCCCCGCCTCGGGACGTCCTGGGCTGCCGTGTAGCGCAAGGGTCCCCCTTGGCAAGGATGAAGTGAAATGTCTTCCCTCTTCTCTGAGCCTTTCCTTTGCAGCAAGGCCCAGGCCGAGTGAGCGGTTACTGCACAGGGAAGGGGAGCCAGATCCCGCCGTACACCTGGTAGCATCGCGCGTTCAATGTGCCCCAGTTCTGCAGCTGCCTCTGCCACCCCTTTAGCTGTGCTATGTGATAGGGTGAAAAGGTGCTGCTCTGCCCCTAGAAAGCAAATTTATGTTGCCATTGTATTTATATTTGCTCAATGGGGAATTTACAGGTGGGAGAAAAGGACTGGGATGGAGGGAGAAGGAAAAAAAACCAAACGGATAACTTTTGTCCTTTTTTGAAGCTCAGGTGCAAGAGGTTGCTAAAACTGATGTTTTATGTCGAGAGGAGAGAAATACTGGACTTGCCCCTCAAATGAACATTGTACATTAATTGTGAATCTGTCCATTGTGTTTGTGGCTTTCCAAGTAACAGAAATAAGTGAGCATTAGAGTTCACAGCTTCTGTGAATTTGTGCTTTTGGAGAACTCTAAGCCTTCTTGTGAAGGTGTAGTTGTTTTCAACTATAGTATATGTGCTGTTGGATTTGAAGGAGGAAGTTCTGTGCCTTGTACATGTGAGCTCTTCCTCCAAACTTTCCCAGCCGAGCTGTGATCCTTCCAAGGTAGATTTGTTGCAGTCAGCGCAGCATGCCTGGGATGTACAGATGCTGCCGTGGTTCCTTTATCTGCACCACACTAGAGAAGAAGGCCAAAGAGCTGCTGAAAATATCCAACTTGTGTTACTGCCTGCTGCATCGCAAAGCACTATACAGTCATAGGCGCTGTTGGTCATCCCATCTCATGAATGCATAGCTAGCTTTGGGGTACACCTCAGCTGTTATGTCATTACGTTACAGTCATTGATCATGTCCTATACAAACTAATAATTCTCTGTACTTAAACATCTTGATTTAGATCCCATTGAGGATACATAGCCATGCTGACTAATGGCAGACCAATGCATAGGAGACTGAGCATTTGTTGTTTTGGTGCTGTTGTTGTCATGATAGGTGCATGTATTTCCCTTTGAACTGAAAATGGAAGTTTTTGGAGTTGGACTTTTATACCTATATTTTGAAGTGGTAAATGTAGATGTAAAAGAAATTTACAGTGAGTATTTCTCACAGTCTTCTATCTGTCCCATTCCTGGCAACTTCCTGTGAGAGACTTGAGAACATAGATGATATACTTCAGTGTATTTTTTACAAAAAGAGGACAGAAATGCACTAAAATGATTGCCATGTTAAACTGAAAAAAAAAAAAAAAAGATAATGTAGTTTTTCCTTGTAACTTCTTATAAAACTGATTGGTAAAGTTTAAAGCGATTAAAAGTCAATTCTTCATATAATGCAACTGATATGCAAACTCGGAAAAACTACTGTGGCAAAAACCCCTATGTCAACACTTTTACTCTGGGAGCATGCCTCCTGTACACACACAAAAGCCAAGTTTGTGGTCTTAACTGTTTGAGTTATGAAAGCAATGTTAAATTAGTCATACCCAAGTACTCTGTTTATTGAAAAAATATTATTTAAACTTTTAAGTAATGACAAGCTTTATCTTTTTTGTTTTCAAGAAAAGGAACACCACAAATCCCTGAAACCAAGGTATTTGAGCAAGTTTTTTCTGTGTAGTTTTCTCTTGTTGGTATCAGGACTGAGAAATAACACATGTTATATGATGTTACATAGTTACTCCATTTTCTTAGCACCACTAAAATATTTTGAAGGAATTAGAAAAGTGTGATCAAATAATCCTATCTGCAGTATTTTTGTGTGGGCTTAGGAAACATATACAAATAGTCTGGATAACTAAGAAAGTTCTCCTTCATTGAATAAATGAGTACAGAGAATCTTTATAGACTCATTAAATCAAGGGAAAATTATTTCACAAGTCATTCCAGGAAAAGCAAATACTACTCTATTTGGAATAAATAACATTAATATCCTAAAATATGTCAATAAGCACATTGAACATTTTAAGAAGATATGGTAAAAGAGAAGCTGTACTGATTTTAACAGACTTAAGACCTTATTCCATCATAGCAAAACCAACTTGTCATCACAGTGTAGTGCATCCAGCTACTACTAAACTTAATAATGTTATTTGACTTCATTGAGACGCCTTCATATGTGATAGAATACAAGTTTCTGGCATTAGGCTTTGCGGGTAAAACTTTAGTAAATGTCAGTAAATGCTTAGAAAATCGTGAGTCAACAAACTATTACTGTGTCATACAGTAAAACATACAAATATGTATAGTCAATTTACAGTTCTCTAGAATGGAAGAAAATAAAACCGGAAGTGTGAGAAACCATTTGTACCTCAGGAGTACTTTTACTTTGCATTGCATTGTGTTTACATTCCAAATGGTATCTTCCATTCATCTTTTATGCTATAATGTTGGGAGCAGGAGAGAAGTATATAACAGAAGGTTGTCAGTAGAAAGCTATCCAATTTAATAAGATTAGAATCTGTATAATAAATTTTTTTAATGAAAAATTGTTTTTCATAGATAAGTCTGGTGAGAGTTAATTTAGAAACTATGGAAATATCATGTGTATTGTCTGGAAATAATTTCTCTTCTGTGGTATGGAAAATGTCTGACTTTCTCTCTTGTTCTCTTACAAATATGATGAGCAGCAAATAATGTGATTTTCTCATTTGACAATACAGTCACGATTGTCAAGTAGAGGTCATCTTTGTGATTACAAACTACTATTACCAGCATTTGGAGGGTAAATCTATCACGTGAAAATACCCCATATGTTGCGAGTAAACTAGAATTCTGGAAGTCATAAAAAATTCCTGTTTAAAATTTACTTGTAGCAATTTGTGTAAATTCTTGAGGGTAGTAGCTAAGGTAGTGCTATATATTGTAGTGACATATGCATATTTGGAAATGTATGGGCAAAGTATACTTTCAGTGGTGCTGAATGTTAATAACTGGTTCTAGGAGCTAGGATCTGTCAGTATGGACCCTGGTTACCTGATAAAGGAAAACAAATGAAAGGAGTGAAAGATCCCTAACATATCCAAGAAATCCGTTCCTACCCCTAAAGCAATGCAATGAATTCACAAAAATCAAGAGCTGTGCTATGAAATTGAACAGTTTATGCTTTGTAGCTGAAGATGCACACAGTGGTAAATATTGGTGGAACTAATCATCAGGTGAATAGAAATGAGATTTATCAACGCACCAGTATAATGACTTATGTTAAATAATCCTCCTGTAGTCCATACGCTGCCCTTTCAACCCAGCACCCTATCCATTTTGCTCTTAATGAGTGAAATCACAGGTCTTATAACAGCATATAATAGCTGTATAAATAAATGGTTTTAGTTATGTAAGACAAAATTTATTAGAAAGGAAGTTTGAGCATTGCTGCACAATCATGTGATAACAGTAACATGTTATTGGTTATACTTTCTTTTACAGTTCCAGGATGCTGTCCTAGATCACTTGCTGTTGAACTTAGTAATAAACCTGTCATATCAACTTAAAACCAAGTGTATATTTTGCAAACCTGATACATTTGAATTTAAAATCGGTTTCTTTAAAGAGCATTTTAAACAGCTTGTACATTTAGCACAGTTGTAGCTTTCCATAATGGCTTTCATAGACAAGCTATAGATGTCAAAACGTTGTGCTTTGTGTTTATAAAGTTCAATGCTGTTGTTCCTTCCGATTCTGTATGGAGTCTGGGCAAAGTCTGCAGTGCAGCCTTGAGAGTAAGACATCACACAGTGTCACTGGGGGTGGCAGACAGAAGGTGCCTTTTGGATTATGCCGTTTTTGTGTTTGTTTCTAATACTGCTTTCTTGAGCATATTAAAAACTAATTTATGCACAAGATTGAGAATACAGCTGTGATGGCCTCATCCATGTTTGACTGAACAATACTTACTCACTTGAGTGGTCCTGTTAATAAGACATTTGGCCCTCTGCATTTTTACAGTCTTGGAACTATTTTATATAAAGCAGAAGTATTTACGCTTTACTTTGCCAGACACATTCTGCTGGGAAATTTATGCAAACTGAATAACAGCTGTTTCTGCCTCTCCTGCAAGAATATACGCTAATTTAGCTTGACATAAATGTTGTTATTTTGCTGTTAAATATGAATTATTTTGATGAATTGCCAATTAAAATGTATCTACGCAATTTTTATGGAGGATCTACACTTTTATTGCTGCGCAAAAATGCATTAAATTTTTAGAATCTTGTGTTTGTCTGGATCATGGCCATTTAAAACCACATACTCATCAAAGAGTAAACATCAAGTAATTATGCTTGCTTGAAAGACAGACTCATTTAGAAAGAGTTATCATGGGCCTTTCTTATGTGAGCAGTTCAGTTAGATTTTGATGGGACTACTCACATAAATAAAGCAAGCTGAATTTGAGACTGTTCTGTGTCTTTTGGAAGCCCAGTGACTTGAGATTATTAGCAACATGAATGATTTTACAGGCTTACAGGGAATCAACATCATAAGAACCATGCCATGCTAAGTCTTCTTGCCCTGAAATTTCAATACAATCACCTTCTGGTTCTAACTGCCTACCGTTCCATACTTGAATAGAGCTGTTGGCTTTATATATAAATTTTTGCTGGGAAACGTGCTGCTTCTTTGCTCAGCTAATGCTGACACGTAAGAAGTGTTCAAAAACACTGTACTTCTGCCAATTTTTAATAAACTACTTTGATTAATTGTTATGCTGATGCTCATAGCTGTGTTAGTGCCGGTAAATAGTGGCCAAATGAATCTCTTAGCTAAAGGTTAAGAAAATACATATATTGTAATGTATTTATGCATGAATATGCTACATAGGGTAATAAACATTTGAGCATGCCCAAAAAAACCAGTATAATTTCAAGAATAATTCTGATGATTATTGTAGAGTCAATCTCTAAAGCAGTTTGTCTACTTACAGATGTTCTTAAGGTGATTTCACATTTAACTGATTCCTTTTAGCTATCTGTGGTCACTTGATCACTCTAGGTTTCCTGAACACAGCAAACACCTTTCACAACAAAATTCTTCTTTTTAAGTGTTACATTTCTGCTTCATTAAGCCATGGTATTCATAAGTGATTTTATCCTTCAGAGTAACATTTCTAAACAACATATGCATTCCCATTAAATTTATTTTTTTTCCACTATCTGAAGTAATCTTTTCAACTAACATATCTTTACTGTTGTAAGTAGTGTATTTATTACCTATTTCAGTTGGGGGGGGGTTGGTTTTGGGTTTGTTTTATTTTTTGAGTGAAGGTGTTCATTGAGGTGAAAAAAGCTAGATCAAAAGAAGACAAAGAAAAAGAAGTTTTTAAATTGCAGTTAGATCTGCTGTCAAAATAATGAGCTGTCAAGAGGGTAGCATGTTATGTTTTGTTAGTCTCAGGTGAAATTACAGTTCTCTTAAAAGAAACTTCAAATGCAAAAAATAAAGACAAAATGTCTTATAAATAAGCAACTCTTAAATTACTATTCCCACTGTAACTAGAAGTAAAGTGTGATAGACTTTATGCGCTTTGATAGTTTTCAGAGGTTGGAGTCTTAAGTTCAGCTGAGAGCTGTGGAGCAAATAATTTTCCTGAAGATTTATTGAAAATAAGAATCTTTTGGAGAAGGACAGTTTAGTGAATTTATTATGTATGAACTATGTAAAACTGAGTTTAACATAATTAAATTTAATCATTTGTTTTTCACTTAAAATGCCGTTTAGAGAAAGTCATGTGTTGTCTTCTCTTTCCTTCTTGTAAAATATGACTGATTTTACTAGGTGATGATGAGCCGCTGCTAGTTGACTTTTTAAGAACCTGCCACAGAAATGCTTTTTGGAAATCCTCACATTTCACTGCTAGTACATACTTCCTTGATCATTTATGCACATCACCAGTGCAGCACTTATTTTGCATCTCTGAATAACGTGGAAAAATGAAAGTAAATGTCATGTTTCAGGGCCTACGTAGTGAAACTTTTAGTCTGTTGTTTCTTTTTATATTTGTCTGTTTGGAAGAAGAATGGAGTGGCAACTGGCTATGAAAGGCATTGCTTGCAGTGCATGTTGTTGGGGGCATTTTGTGCAATATTTGTACAATGAACTGTTTATTATTTACTTGGAATGAACTGAAAAGAGAGACCATGTGCAAGACCTGAGACCAGATATTCAAGTACAGTGGCAGCACAAATATGAACAAATGCAGCACAGTCTAGTGGCACGGAGAAGTAATGGCGATTTCATCTTTGTGAAGAATACAGACTTCTCTTGTGGAGAAAGTTACACTGATGCTCAAGCAGAGATTATTTTAGTTTGTTTAGGAATTTATGTTAAAACCATCATTGTTTCCTTTCAGTGCATTATACAAGTTACACAAGTACTCTTCATTACTAGTATCTCTCAGCAAACTGTGACTTCTCTTTATAATGACACAAACTGTCTTTTTTGTAGAAATACATACGGAAATGGAAAGGTGATACAAGAAACATCAGTTTAACTGTTTCATTTAATGTATGGAAGAAACCTTTAGTAAATACCATGCTATAGGTAGTATGTAACAGTACTGCATCAGTAATCCTTATTTGATATGCTAAACTGAATAGTGGGAGATTAGGACTTAAAATTGATGTAGCATTACATTGCAAAAGTAAAAATCAGCAACACTCTTACTGCAATAGTAAAAATCAGCAACACTCTTGCAAAATTCTCGTATTCAAAAATCTATGCACTTTATTTAGAATACTATTTTGTCTGTAGCCAATTTTGGAAAACTCAGTTTATATTAATTTCTCACATGAATAGTCAGAATAAGCCTAATAATAGAATAATAACCCTAATAATAGAATAATAACCCTAACCCTAACCATGTCATTGGAGGCGAAGTGTGGTTAACTCACATCCATGGAGAATAATTTAAACTACAGATTGTTCATGGCTTAGTAGAATGCCAACATCATGTTCCACTACAACTTATAAAGCAATTCTATATGCTTATGAAAGTAAATTAACTCAGAGCTGGTCAAGAACAAAAGCATTACTAGGGTTGCAGCAGGTGTTACAGTATAAAAGATGAAACTTCAAAAGTGTCTAGTATCTGGCATAATTTAATTTGTAATTAATGTATTATTTGAAAAAAGTACAAACAAAGGTACTGGAGAAAGCTTTGCATGTATCAGGTCTGACATTTTGAGCAGCAACAGTAGTTGCACGAAGATTTCTTAGAGAAACTGTTCATATGTGAGAGTATTTCAAGCAAATGTATGTTACAGGATATTACGTCAAGTGAGTGAAATCTGTCTGCAGAGCTGCGTATCTTGAATTTTCAAACAGAACTCCCTATAGACTTGGCTGGAACATTTTACTGTAGAATTCATAGTAAAATATGTCTTGCTGCTTGTTTATAGCCCACTGATTTTCAGAAAATGGGAAAGCTAATCACTTTTGAGTGGATTAGAGGGGAAAGAAGTTGTACTGTCTTAATTCAGGTGCCTATGTAGAAGTTGTTTTCTTAATTTGTTATTGATTTGAGTATACCAAAATTCCAGTTTTTATTTCTGAAAACACCATTTACCAAGATGTGTTCTAAATCAGCAATTGCCACAAACTCTAGTGGGAGTGCCATGAAAACAGAGCATGAAATAAGACCTTTTACAGCAAGCCATTTTCAGGCTTCAACAGAAGTGAGGAGAAAAAGATTGTGCCAGCTGCTTCATAAAACTGAAGAAGCGAACTACATGCTCTCAACAGGGTACTTAAACAGGAGTAAGAAAAAAGAGGAGGAAAAAAGGATGGTGAATTTGTATAAATAACAAGCTAAGATGCTCTTTTGAGGGAGGGAGAGTGATGTGGAAGAAGTAAGTGAAAATGTAAAAGAAAAGAGCAGGATAAGGAACAGAAGAGTGATGAGATGAAAGAGATTTTTAATGTGAACAGTCCTGTACTACAAAGTGCTGGACTTTTTAATTTCTACTTATTGCAGGTGTAGTTAACTACAGTGGGCATGCTGTCAGAAATGAAAAAGAGAAGTGTAAGCAGTAGAAAAAGCGAAATAAGGAAAAGAGCAAATGTATTATATGAAAGTCTTCATTGTGTTCCTTTCTATTACTTGGTGTTGTGTGTAGATTTGTTGTAATGGACTTCAAACTGTTTGGTATTCAGCTAAACACTAGCATTAGACATCCATTCCCATTCACTTCGGTGTTTATATCCAGACCTCTGATACTCAGGAGTGCTGCAAGTTGGAACATTACATATACAGTTATGTAAGCTGTCTGTACGAGCTTTCCAAAATGCATCCAAACCTGATCTGTTTAAACTCCGTATCAAGTCAAAATAGGTTGTTTTTTCTGTCTCTCTTTATTTTTTTCAGTCACTCTAGTTGAAGAGCAGGTACACTCAGAAAAGCACTTAACACTGATCTTCATTCACTAGTTAAAAAATGTGTAATTGGTTCCCTAGGCCATACATCATACAGCCCTGTGTATTACAGAAAGTTACTTTGTTCTTTTCAGTCTTTTGTTTCTTTTGGTTTACCTTTGTTTGAGATATGCTGTAGACAGAAAATAAACAGTTTATTAAACCTTGGCCAGGCTACATCTCCATTATGTACCAGTGTTACATTTGTGTGCCTGTAGCCTTGGAAATAGAAGAATTCCTTGAGACCTGAATCTCTGCTTCTCCATAACTTGCTTTCCAGAACCTGCTCTTTATCTTGTCTGGTGGAAGAATATGCCAGTATCTTTGAATTTGGTTAGTTTTTTTGATGGTTGGTTGTTCAGTGTTGTGTTGTTTGTTTTTTCTTAATTGTCTGTTATGTGGATTTTACCTTTTGTAGGTGGTGGAAATACATAGCAGTAAAGAAATAACATCCAATCTGTTTACAGCATAACATTTTTTTTTTTTTGTAAGACAGAAATTACATCCCTCATGGAATTTTCTCTAAGTCCTGAACATAAAACAGGCAGAGAGCCAAGCTGTCATCCTTTAACATCTATTTCATCCTTTCTCAGAATCAGTTGAGCTAGAGTAGGTTAAATGTCTTAGAGAAAAGTCTTTGTGCTAGTACTGAAATGTTTAGGAATCCATCAGATTTCAACTCAGTAGTCACCAATATTATCTTTTGGGCAGAAGTGAGCAGCATGGTAAAATCATTTCAGGAAAACGAATGCTATGAAATTCATATTTTTCATCATCTCCAAAATAGCATTTTTTATACGTGCTTCACTGTGGAACAAGACAAAGAATGACCTCTTAGCTTACTGTCAGGAATAATATAAAACGTTTAGGAGTTATATTTAATTTAAGGAATAAGGCTGTTTCTGTAGAACTGCTAATCACTACCTGGAGTTGAACTGTTGATGATAATTTAAGGAGCACTAGACAGTTTTTTGTTTGTTATATTGTTTATTAATGTTTTCTAATTATATTGCTCAGAAAGTTAACAAAGTTTTGAGTTTTAGATTTATGTAAAGAAATGTTTCATCTTCTGTGAAGGAATAGGTGGTATTTTGGTGCATTAATTCATAGAGTGGCTGAACAATCTCGTAAAAATTAAGTAATGTTATTTTCCTCTGATATGACTTTATTAAAACCCCGTCCATTTACAGTAGATGTAGTCACATCCATGTATGCAAACTTGCCTTAAATACTTGCCTGTGTATTTTTGTAGTTTATAATGAAGATGGAAACGAGAAAATAATATGCTATATTCCAATCCTATTCGGATATCCTCTTTGTATAATTTTTCCTCTTAGAGCTAAGCAGTTGTTCTGAGATGTGTTTATTGGTTTTGGGTTTTACTGCAGTTCCCCTTTTAGATTTTTTTTGTGCAGTGTTCTTTTAAATTCTCAGTATTCATTTAAATTCCCACCTCCACTGTTCTTTGATTACCTGTTGCTTCCTAGTACATTTCACACCCTTCCAGTCTTGGTGCTTCTTAATTTTGTGAGCTGCTTCTGCCACAGGTATACAGGCAAACTTCATAGAAGAAGGATATTGAATAGGTTCTTTGTGTGAACTTGGAACATCATCCTTCCACACCGTTCTTTAGAGTCATTAGAAGAGTTTGTAACTCTCCATACCAGACTAATCTGTTGTCATGCGCACTCATTAATGCTTTCTGTAGTGACATTAGCAACTCGTGCAAGAAAGCCAAGAAATCGTATTGAGTTATATTGTTTATTGGCTTTGTTCTGCAGGGCTGTATCTACCTCTGTGAGATAGAATAGTTCCCCTTTTATTGCAGGTACAATCAGCATCTGTGTACAGTAAGGAAAAGATGTAGAAATTTTTTGTACAATGAAATTTTGTCAGATCAGTTAAACTGGAAATTACCTAAGTGATTTTGCTCTCTGGTGCCTTCAAATGTGGTGTATTATTTACTTGAAAAAGTTGCCTGTTTGGTACCCTGCAAAGGTTTAAGGCCTCTTCCTGAAAGGGTTTTTGACATGCAAGTAGTTGAATGGCTGAGGTAACTGATGTGACAAAGTCCTTGTAAGGCTGATCTTGTTTGGTGCAGACCTAATGGAGGTCTCAGGAGCCAAACTGCCTATGGCAGTGGAACTCTCTCTCTCCTATGCCTTTTTTCCTATTGTACCTCAACAGTGACCTTGAAAGCCCCTTTTCCTGTGGGTGTTAGAACCTTGGCCTAGCCGCTGACAGTGCCAACTGGTGTGCCAATTAGTGCTATGTGGTGGGTTTTATTTTTCCTTTTTATGAACAAAGTCCATTACAGACTGGGTTGACACCCCCAGTTTGCTTCATGCAGGTCGCCACGTGCCATTCCATTTTTATTTTGCTCAGTCACTACTGACCTGGTGTTGAACCTTCATCTGTAGTCTGTATACAGCCTTGGTGTCCATCATTAATTTTAAATTGTTGCACTTGGTAGAAGAGGTTTGCTTTTGAAGTAAGATATGTGAATAAAGCATAGTATTATGTAACAGATACATAAAATATCTCAAGTTGCTTCTTGCAGTTGGATGCTAAATTTGACTCTCCTGTTACAAAGTTAACAAATTTTATGAAAATGCTGAAGGCTCAACCAGGCATGCAAAAAGGGAACAGTAGGAAAGACGGGAGCATTAGAATTTTATATAAAATAATATTTTGTGTTACAAGAAGCTTTGCAATCTAATACAGAAACATGAGAATCTGTATTCTGATACATGCTTCTCATAAGTGATCTTAGGACATTTTTCATTACCTGGTCCTTGCTGTCAAAAGTATTTAAGCATATTCAGACATATTGCAAACTTCTGAGATTTCAGAGATAAAAAATTGGGCTGAAGAATTAAGTTCTTTAGCATTATAGGGAGCCTAGGATTAAATCAGTCATTCTGAAACATTATTCTGTGTTTTTCTGTCAGCAGAAAAGTTATTATACAGGAATCTTTATTTCTTTTTTAAAATATATGTGAATAAATTTTTCTCAATATCCAATAGATGTGTTGTTCACTAGTTTCCATTTAATAAAATCTGTAAAGCCAAGTTTAAAGTAACGTACGTATATATCTGTGAGCATATACTACACTTGTTAGCTGAATACAACATTCTTGATTTTATGTTTTTACAGTGTTTTTGATATTTTTAACTTTTAAAATATCTCATTCTTTCATTTTCATAACTGAGCAAGAAATTGATTGTGCAGGTTTTGGTTGAGTTTGATTTTATTTTGTTTTTATTTTCCCACTCATTGAAAGCTGGGATCTCTTATAGTGAGTGTGTTGTAAGTTTGTCTGCAATTTAAAAGCTTGTAGTAATGAAGGTGTAAAGTTGAGTAAGTAGTAAAACTGTTATTAACAACAGGAGTCAGGAAAGCCCAGAGAGAACGGAACTGTATTGTTATGAAGTCAATAGGGCTGCAGATTAGACTGTGGATATGTCTTCTTCAAATAGCTGTCTCAATGCTGAGAAGAGTAAGTATTAAAAAGAAAGAGTAAATATTAAAAAAAGTATTTTCAATATATATATATTGGGGGGTGTGTATATATATATATATATATATCTTCATGAAGAGGGTATAGAAGGAATCATGTAAATGGTGAAATAGCCTAACAAGTTAACACAAAAAGAAAAAATAAAAGTTATTCCAGTTCAGTGCATTTATCTGGCTAGATTTCTGAGGAGAGAAAACTAGAAGCACGGGGGCATGTGTATAAGTGAATGTGTGATTTTGTAAGGATTTCTGTGTTAAAGATGAGAGAACTGGGAGGGAGAGACACTTTAGCCTCTCCTTTCGGTACATCTCCCTCCTGAGTACATTTACTTGCATCACAGTGGGCAAGAAGAGATCTTTGTTTAGTGGTTCAGTGCCCCTGAGACCTAATTTAGCTTTTATAGCAAATTCAAAAAGAGATAGAGTGAGCAAGAGACAATAAGAACAAAGATACAAGTTTGCACTGCAGATACTGATACTGCGGGTTGCTTCTATAAATCCTTTAAAAGAAATTCTCCTGATTTGGATTTTCCGCTCAAGGAGGGTTGAACTTTAGAGACACACATTAATTCATTATTCAGCTGTGATTATGAGGAGATGGTGTAAATGTGGTGTTGTAGGGCAACAGTGGCTTTATCACTCTTAAATAACAAGCATAAAGCTAATAAAACAAGCAAGAAGTGCAGCAAAAATAATTTTGCTTCTGAAAATTTTTTTTTAATTATACTGTTAGAGACATTTGAACATTACAAAAATGTTTTCAGAAGTCTGAAAACTGAATGTATGACATTTGTATTCCTTTATTTGCACAACTTTTCTATGTTTGAGAGTTCAGAATGGTTTTGCCTTTTTTTAGAACAAAATTTTGTGAAGTTCGTCTTCGGCCATCTGGATTTAGGATCATCATGATGTTTTTGTGTAAATTATTCTTGTAGTTTAGAAGTCTGTATTTTCGTCATTAAGGCAGTTGTATTTTATGTTCAGGTACCCCCACGAATCCTGTATCCCAGACTACTGACATTAGCTGTCTAGCACACTACAGGTGTGCCTTGTGACTGTCACTATTTTAAAACGACAACATGAAAAATGCAGATGTGGAGGAAATTTGTTTTGGAGTCATATGCCATTCTGTTCTCAACATGCAAATATTGCTTTGATGTCTAGAGTTATGGACCAGCAGGTAATATATTTTTGGCTAAAACAATGAAATTAAATTAATCACTTATTAGTTGATTTAACTTGAGGTTTTATTGATACTCTTATGTCTGATCCAGTTGTCCTGCAGGTCTCACTAATAAATATCCTACTTCCATAAACTTGTGTGTACAAAGGCAACCACTGTTTTATGTCACCTCACCTTGCTGAAACTTGTTGCTGCAGTTGCTAGGCAGCCCCATTTGAACCAGCCGAGAGCACAGTGCAATTTCCCTCAGCACTAGATTTCGATGAAAGATCTGGACATACAGTTGGTTTCTTTGACTGATCAGCTCCCGAAGCAAAATAAAAGGCTTTGAGAGCTGTGCTGTGCAACAACTTGATTCCTTAAGGTTTTCTGTAGTGTATTTTGGCTGGACATCTGTTTTCTCTTGTATACATCAGTTTGGAGGAGAAGATAGTGTTTGATAGGTTTTTCCCTTCATTTTCAAAATAGATTTTGTCCTCTTTGTGGTGGATTGAGGAGAAAACCAACTGAACATGAATCCCTTTTAATCTGCGGTGTCATTAGGAATCTTTCAGAAACATCCTGTGGAAATATTTTTTTCTGCCAAAGAAATATATGAGACATTTTCGGTAACATTGTTGGAAGTATTACATCTGAAGGAAAAACTGAGATTAATCAAGAAGTCTAGAAGAAGAAAATGGTATTAGAACTATGTAATGTTGACTCATGGCATGAAAAACATGAATGATGAAAGCAGATTTTGAGATTGTGTCATTTGTTACAAATTAAGTTAATTCTTCTAACTTTTCTTAAAGCAGAGATTGTGGAAGCACTTTTGTAGACATATGGCTATCTTGTCTCCCCAAACCATAAATACTTCACTTTTGCAGGTAAGGCAGAATTTAGCCAGTTACTTCATGTTAAATACTTTTCTTGTTCTACTCCTCAATACTCTTTTAACATACATCTTTCTACCAAAGATGATACAGAACTTTCTTCTCAAAATTACACTGTTCTCAGCTTTGCTGTTGCTGCACAAGGACTACCCTATTACTTGGTCTTTCTGTTGAAAAACGAAGCAGTTAGAGCATACAGAGAGCTGTACATTTCGTAAGCTTTTCCACAGCAGTATAGTGAAATCAATTACAATTTGTATTCTGATCTCTCTTTCTGGCGTGCAAATCTGTAGTTTCCCTTAATTTGCTTAAGTGTTACTGTGGAGATTTTCTACCAAGTATTTTGTTTGCTTAGAAGGGTGTCCAAAGGCTTGCTTTCTCACCAATTTCTATTCAAATTGCAAAGTGTATTTCTGTGCTCTGCAGAAAAAGGGATGCATGTTTTCATCTTTAGGTAACCATTTGATTCTGGAGCCATGTCTAGGTTGTTCAAGGTCTCCTAAAGATTTCTCGAAGAAATGGTCTGTAGGGCACCATTAAGCTGGATACTTGATTCATGAGCTCTCAAAGTATCTATATTGAGATCATCACACACAGAATTACACACACAGAATTAATAAGGTTGGAAAAGACCATGGAGCCCAACCTTTACCTAGGTTAACAACCTATCCAACATTATCCAACATCAGTCTAACATCTATGCCATCTAAACCATTTAAACCATCTAAACCATACCACTAAGTTCATCATCTAACCTATCCTTAAACACATCCAAGGACGGTGACTCCACCACCTCCCTGGGAAGCCCATGCCAGTGGGAGATCACTCTCACTGTGAAAAAAGTTCTCCTGATATCCAACCTAAACCTCCCCTGACGCAGCCTAAGACTGTGTCCTCTCGTCCTGTCACTGGGAGCCTGAGAGAAGAGACCGACCTCCACCTGACTACAGCCTCCTTTCAGGTAGTTATAGACAGTGATAAGGTCACCCCTGAACCTCCTCTTCTCCAGGCTGAACAATCCCAGCTCCCTCAGCCGTTCCTCATGGGGCTTGTGCTCCAGCCCCTTCACCATCCTCGTTGCC
>VXBA01002163.1:3171-74824 GCA_013399895.1 Serilophus lunatus | reverse complement strand
TCTCTGCCTGGGCATCCTCCAGCCACACCGACCCCAGCCTATAACTCTGCATGGGGTTATTGCGGCCAAAGTGTAAAACCCAGCACTTGGATTTTTTAAACCTCACACTATTGGACTCAGCCCATCTCTCCAGCCTGTCAAGGTCTCTCTGCAGAGCCTCCCTTCCCTCTGACAGATCGACACTCATTCCAAGCTTGGTGTCATCCGCAAACTTACTAATAACGGATTCCATCCCCTCACCCAGATCATCAATAAAGATATTGAATAAAACCGGCCCCAACACTGAACCCTGAGGGACCCCACTGGTGACCGGCCTCCAACTGGACGTGACTCCATTCACCACCACCCTCTGAGCTCGGCCATCCAGCCAATTCTTAACCCAGGACAGAGTAAACCTGTCTAAGCCACAATCCATCAGTTTCACCAGGAGTTTGTTATGGGAGAATTCTTCATGCCCAAAGCTGGTGCTCCATACAAAACCCTATAGTCTGTTATGCATTGTGTCTTTGCTGTCTCATCTACTGGCATTGTCAAATCTATTGAAAGGTTCCTTCATATACTTCTTGGACACCTCATGTGGACTTGACATAACCTACTGGAGCTCAGTAGCAACGAAGGGGCTTGTGATAGAACGATATATGGAATTAATTAAGGCAAATTAATCAGGACATTAAATCAAGAGTGATTCCAGGAAAATATATGCACTTTACATCAACAAGGCTAACAAAGCTTATTATTGACAAGAGTCAACTCCTTTATGTGTGCTTGGTCATGCTGTAAATAAAGAATGATTCCTGTCATCCTCAGAAAAAGCTCAACAGAGAAGTGCTTCTACTTCTCTGTTTTGTTTTTGTTCTTTTGGTGTTTTTTTCCCCCAGAAGCTGCTCAAAGCATTGTATAAAGAATATATTTTTGGCACGCTGTATAATGCTGTAAAATTCAGCACTTGTTTGAGAAGTGATGCTGAAGCCACTAAGGTGAAAAATGGACAGTAGGAAAATAAATATCTTCCACTGTGGCTTTCTACAAGAAGACTGCTAAATTAATTGTACTACTGCCTCCACGGCAACTGGTATTAAAAAAACCTCTGTCGTCAAAGACAGATGTATGTATCTCAGTGCAGTTTAAAAATAATATTTCTTTTCCAGACACTAAGCCTGGATGAAAAAAACACTGGACAATTCCCTGCCAAAAAAGGACACCAATCAGACTTTTCTGGTGGCATAAGGTTATTGCAGTGTTCCTGGCCTTTTATTGTCTAGCGAATCACCAGAGTAGTTATACTAGGGAAATATTTTTGAAGGGTATGTTGGTCATATCCTAGGAAGATCCTTATCTGGACTAAAACCATGCCAATGAATACCATGACAATGATTTAAATCATCTTTCCTCTGTTTACACACAGTCACACATCTTCTAGCATGGTAGCCCAAATGAAGATGAGCTTAAAATGTACAAGGGTAGGACAGGCTGAGATAGTGGTCAAATCTTTTGATTTGGCTACTTGCTTATTCAGAAAAGATGGAGGGAAAGCTGAGAGAGAGCACGGTGGAGTCAAGGTCAAGGTCGGGTACTGTAGCTACAAATCACTCACAGACTTCTCTGTATCGTCTCCATCCCTAAACAGTCATTAAGGTTTTGCGGTTATTCAATGTCTTTCCATCATATAAAACCTAAGAACTACACTAAAAAGTTGTTGCTATCTTCCTTGTAGGAATGGTATGATATCTTCTGGGGTGTGTTTCATAGTAATTGTGCTATGAAGATCACCAAATGAATAATGATCTTGGAGGAAGGAAGTCAGTGTTATGCTTGCCCTTGCCCAGCTTTAGCCTTTTCCTGATGGCACATTTCAGATTGTAATTGAAGTCTATATGAATGGTCCTCCTTAGGATATAATGTTTAATTTTGCAAGGAACCAGCTATAGATAGGTCGGAAGACGCTGACTGTGGTAGAAACAGAGGTGTTTCTGGGCACTACTCTGGGATATAACTATGAAGTTGCTATGTGTGTGCAAACATTTAGAAAACTGATCCTTCACAAGTTTAGGGATGCTGAGCAAATAGTATTTTCATGTAGTCCAAGGCAAAGTGTGTATGCATAAGAAGAATGTTTTGCCCAGAGGAAGTTTAACAGCTGTGTTCTCACAGGACAGTGTAGGTGCAGTTTAGAAATACTAGTTGTTGTTCAGGCTTTTTGTGACACTGCTTAGATTCTCTAAGTTTGCATGCTGAATGAAACTTGGTAAGAAAGTCATGGAACGCTTTTAGAATATACTATGATTGACAGACATGTTCTGACTGACTAAAGCCAAATAGGGAATTTTGTGAGAACCATACTGACGCATGTAGGTATTATTCTAATGGTGACCTCCATGTAGCTGCATGGTATGCTTTCTGCTCCTTTTTTCATGTGAGCAGATCCGTTAAGCATTTCTCAAGTAAAAGTAGCAAAATTACAGTTCACATAGAAGGGAACTACACTGACCCACATTATATTCATCTGCCAAATAAAAACAACAAACAAAGAGAGAGAGGTAGTACTGTAAGTCTGCTCTCTGTACGACATATTCCCTGAATGTTTTTCAAATTTCAAATTTAAGACAGGGTCACTCTTGTGAACAATGAGTAACATTTAGTGACCTTACCACATGACGATTTTGTGATACTTCCTCTAACCAGAAAATGTTAAGGTGAATAGATATATTAAAAGTTTCTGAAGTACACACTTCGAAGGCATAGCCTGTAGAGCAGGAGGTGCTTGTGTCCTATTTACACTCTCTTTTGTAATTTTTCTACTATTTCTGCTGGTGTTAAAGAATTCATTACCTTGTATGCCTGAAGACTCCTTCTTAGCCCTAACTTTTTAGCAAAAAGATGAAAAGGATAAATTAGTGCCAAAATGCTTTCTTGCCCACTTCTTGTAAAGCATTCCAACCATCTGTTCCAGTTTTCTTCTGCTTTTGCCTGTAATTCTCTTCTTCTAGACTCTTTCTTTCATCTGACTTTTCTACATTTTTCTCTGTTTTCAGTTATTTTTTACTCTTCAATCTCCAAATGTCAGCTTTTCTCCCTCAGCATGGATTATTTGTCCTCTATAGTTTTAGGACTTAAAATTCATGACTTTTCACTAGGCACAGATTTTAAGGGTCGATCAAGTTATGTTCCCTAAACCCCTGAATCCCCAAAGGCTATGCATTCAGTTCAGGCTTTCCTGTAAGTTTAATGTAGTTTCTTAATGTTTTTGTCAAGGGTGTGTGCGAACTTACTCAGTGTTTTATCCTGGACATAGATCTTTGGTGGGTTTACATGGCTCATACTCACGGTTCATGACCATGACCTCAGCGTTATTAGCACCAGGCTCTAACCAAGTGAGCTTACAGGCATATTGATAGGGATATTGACGATATAAAAATGAGATGGATGCACACAATTCGGTTTGGGAGTGTCTTGTTTGTTCTTTCTTCCATCTTTCTTCTGTGTCTCTCTGAAACTTTTTTGCTCCCTGCAGGGATCCCTTTCATTGTATGGTCTGTGAGAAAGTAAGCAACCTGAATGCTTATCTTGGTGCCAATTTATGCAGTAGTTTTATCAGAGATCAATTAAGTTCTCAGCTCTTAGGAGCTTTTATGCTCCTAATTTTTGTTTCCGTTCTCACAAGTTTCCAAGTTCATGTTCAATCGGGATTATTCAAAACATGCATACCAGCTGGGAGAATGATGCTTCTTCGATGTCAAAACAGGCTTATCTCATTTTCAATTATAGAAATAAATAAAATTATGCAAATGAATTAGCTAAGGCAGCTAATTTACATGTTGCTACAGAGCTAATTCTTCATGTCTGTGCTCCATGAGGGTTAAATATGTTAAAAGAAATTGCTGATTTCACTGTAATGTCTTTACTAATTTAGAAGATGCTAGCAAAAGTACACCAATACTTTTCTGATGCCATTAAAACTTAGTATATTATCCATCAAATCATTGTAAATTCAGTTGGACAGCTGTGATAAGTGGTCAACTAAAAAACCGTGACTCTAAAAGCCTCTACTTAGCTGCAGAATCCTTGAGCTCTGTGAACCCATTTGCTTGTGACATTTAGATTTCTCAGAAATAAGAAGTAGTGTCTTCTCTTGCTTTTGTTTGCATCTCCCATAATACTCCATAAAGTGCATAGAGTGTTCCTGTGTCTTTTGAGAACCAAATCCATGAATACACAAGGATCTACCTAACAGAGCAGACTGTGCACTGACCACAGGTGGAGAGGGAGATGCTTGGGGATTTTTATCCATTAAGGCAGAGTTAAGAATAATTCCACGGGACCTTGGTAACTGTTACCCTGTCACCTCTCAAAAGAGTACTGTAAGGAGATTGCTGTAGGCAAGCCAGCTGGGAGTGGAGGTGCTAGTTTTCCATCATGCTAGTTGATGCTTCTCATTTGAAATACTTTTAAAGATTTATTATGTAAGAAGTAGGGAAATCATAGTCCTTTGGCCCAATAAAGCAAGACTGGACATCCAAATTTCATACTCAAGCCTTGGATCTATTTTCCAGATTTGAAACTGACTGGATAAAATAGCTGTTGAGTCTGGAACTGAAGCAAGAGCTTCCTCCCCAAGAGACTTGGTGACAGTGCTAAAAAACCATGCTCTTTCCCATTCCCTTTCAGTCTTTGACTTACTTCCCTCTTACTAAGGAACAGAAAGTCTAAAATTGAACAGTGACATGAGGAAAATCTAGGAATATTCATCATGCCTCAATGTTTCTGAAACCTCTGTGTGTTTTTAAAGGTTAGTATTACGATGTCTTAATGCCTCTCTACATGTTGTGTTTTAGTTGCCATACCACAGCAGTAAAAACAACAGGATTTTCAACCTGTATGAATCATCACTATAGTGCTGAAAATGCTGAAGTTGTGATAATTTTCTCCAGCTGATAGTTTGCATGAATGGGTGAGTTGTATTAATGGTTTTAGAGTTTATAATTAGAAATGCCTTAAGAGACCTCTGTCAGAATGAAAAGTCATCATTAACTTTTAATGGAATGATGATGGCGTCTTCTAAATTTACAACTTGAAATGCTGAAGAGTGTACAAGGATGTTGAAGAATTATCAAAGTCCTAAAACGTTAAGCTATATAAGAATGGCTTCTTTTGTTTGGAGTACTTTAATTTTTAATTTTTTCCATGCTCCATAATAAAGCAAAGTATCTTAGTTTCCAGTTATGTATGGTGTCTGTATCCATATTGAACACCAGTTCACAAAGTCACGTTTGATATAGATGTTATGGTAAGTGGCAGGGATTAGCAGAAGCTTCTGCGTTGTGGAACAATGCTGTCCTCAGAGGGTAGTTCTGTAACCAGTGCTTAATTATCAAGTTGTCTCAGGGAGTCTCACTATTTCAAGTCCTTACCCTTCAGCAATTTTATTCTTTTCTGCTGTTACGTGAATGTTTCTGGCTGTTTCTGATGTACTTCTTTGAGATCTAAAATAAACCAATTTCCTCTGCCAATGCAATGTCTTTCTTACTAAGCATTTTCAGCCTGTGCAGCACAGCCAGTGTTTAGACATCACTTCTCTACTATTACTTAGGTAATTGTTGAAGAAAAGACTGCTTTCCATTGCTTAAAGACTGTTGTTAGATTATGCATAGTTATGATAACACTGAGGTAATGTATCCAAACCTCTATATTTTGTGTTGCCCTATCCCTTCAGTGCAGCATCTTTCTTCCCATGCCAAGCTTTTCTTGGAAGTGCAAGCCTGTAACTCTGTTCTCTACACGTTTTGTTTACTGTTTCAAATAATGTGTCTGTTATTAAGTACATAGTATATACCTAGCTGTATGCAAACGTTTTAATAACATGTGTCCTGCTAGACCTGCATTCTGTTTCTTTTGATCTTTTCTTTTGGCTAACAACCATTAATTCTGTTCGTTATTCTCTTATCCCAGAGATGCTTTGGTGGTGGACCTGTTGGAAAACTGTATCTTCATTGTCTCTCTTCAGCTATTATGATATATTGTCTAACAGAGGAAGACCTTTTTGCAGGCCTTTAGTATTTATAAAGAGAAACATGTAGAGAAGGTATCCAAATGTTTGTATTTTCACCACAGTACATTGTTTTTTTTAAAAAATTTGTTATTTTAAGAAAAATGGTGTATAATTGTAATTATTGGATTTTTTATGCTAAAAGCTTAAGAATTTAGTTGCATTCAGTATGTCATAGCTTTCTTTAATTTATCACAACGTCTTGGGGGAATTTTTAAAATTTTCATTGAAATCTGTGTGTTTTGGCTGATTTTAGTATCTTTGGAAAATTTACTCTGGCACATAAAAATCTGCATTATGATATGTGTTACCATCATCAAGGGAGCTAAGCAGATACCTAATGTGTTTCCTACTGTATCTTGTAGTATTTGACACAAGAAACTGTTTTATGGAGGAATAGGTTCAGGGTGGTAATTCATGTTGTTTATTTTCACCCACTTCATTCTTTGCCTGTATAAAAGGTTTCCTCTTGAAATGTTGTGAGGTTTTTTTTTTTGTGCCAAAATAAAGCTTTAGACTTACACTGTGATGTAAGGAGATCATGTTTGTTGTTTCTTTTAGCCAGGATGTGGAAATAGGTTAATTGCCTTTCATTCTTACCTGATACTGGTTTTCAGTATGCAAAATCATTCAAGTTAACCTTTCAGTGGAGACAGTGTTTTTCATACCAGGTGGAAGCTAGAATTTTCCCTTTTCTGTTGCAGCTGAAACACTAGAGATGGCTCATAAATTTACTTTTCTGAAGTTAGAATGTTGATTTGAAAAATTGAAAACATTAGTTTCAAGGTTTCATGACTGCAGTTAGTATGTAGAATACATAATTTCCATAAAATGGAAGTTTAGAGTCTGTAAAGATTCACTTAATATTGACTAAGGCTGTCAGTGCAATTTTAAATATCCAGTAACTGTGAATTTTAAACAATTTACTATTGTAGTTTCTTTTTTGTAATTTGTTTTGTGGTTGTGTTTTTTTTAATTTGGTGTGTAAATTAAATAAGAATAATGAGCTCAGTTGGTCATAATTACAGTATCATCATCATGTAGTTCACATAGTCAGAAAAAATACTGAAGAAAAAAGCAAAATAAATTTCTGCGTTACTGTGTATTGTTAAAAGCTCAGTGAAATGGAAGACAGACATAAAAATTGAATGGCATATTGATTTTCCATTATTGGTTAAAGGTTTGTTTACAGCTGAAAAATCATGGCAGCAGCTAAAATCATGTCTTTGAAAGCCTTTTGTGGAAAACAGGTATGCCCATCTGCCTTAGTTCTCTGGTTTGTGTGGTGTGCACAGGTAGTTATGCAAAACTTTTTCATTCCTGATGTTAAGGATATGAGTGGGAAATGTTTGATTAATTTGGCTTGTTTCATATATGTGTCTGACTAAATCTAGAAAAGGCAAGCGAACTGTTCTTTTTTTTAGGCAACTTCTTCTGTATTTTCAAGTATGCAAAATGGGACCACAAATTCCTTCAATTATTCACATTTGGTTTCTAAATTTCCTCCAAAAATAATCTAGTCTATAGATTGTCCATTAATTTTTTAAAAATATTTGATATTTAAAATTCCAGATGGGCTTATCCTCTTTGAAAAATCTGACATAGTAGAGTTTTTGTTTTGTAAGCAATGAAGGGTATTCTATCAAGTGACTTTCTATGATAAGTATTCATAAATTCAAAATTCCTTAATGTCCTTTCAAATTTCTTGAAAATCAGTTGTTTATGGAAGTTAATAATTTATTTGGTTTCACTAAAATATTTGTGGAAAGTGTGAAAAGTGTACAAACAAGCTGAAATACAGGCTTTTTTATCTGAAAAATTTTCTGAAAATATTTTTAGATACTTATCCATACTGCATCTATGTAAAAAACTCTCACAAAGTGGAACACAGACAAATACTACAGGAGGAAAAGAAGAAAAAAGAAGAGTTACGAGTAATTAAAACAATAAATGACCCTATCTTGTACCATAACGATACCTAATGGTAGAGGGGAGTTGTTTCTGGGACCTAATACTGTGGCACATGAGCTTGCTCAGTGCCTCTAAGGGGTGTTGGTGAGCACCTTTCAGTATTAGATCACATAAGTTTTTAATTTTTCAAGTAATATCCTTTTGTTGAATTGAACTATTGTTTACTTAAGTTTTTAGTTATGTTTGAAGTGGCAGTATCACACAATTTCTGGCACCAACAGTGGTTGTTGAGTGCTGATTCTATTACAGAAATAAATAAATCAAACTATTCTTTTCTGCTCTTGATGCACAGATTTCATGCCTGCTCATTGTAAGCATGTTTGAAGTAGCTGTTCTGGGGAATGTAGAGGATGTAATAGGAAAGGAAGCTGGTTCAAATCTTGTTTGTTTCCGTGATAGAGATTACTTACTGCTCAAATATCTGTTCCAGTCATTTACAGTTTAATGCTAATTTTGTAAAACCAGATATATATGTTGCTTTTTAGTCTTATGCTAAGAGATTGTGAGGGTAGGCTCCTAATGTCCATAGAGGTGTAGCCACAAAATTCTCAAAGGACTTAAGCACCCACTGTGCACCTTTTTGCATACTTGCATAAAGCTTTCTGGTACATACAGATGCCTAACTCTTCAGAAAAAAAAGTGACAGTTGCCAAATTGCCACAGGAATTTTTGTGAATTTTAACTATGCAGCTCTCAGCCTCACAGGTTACAAAGCCACTGCTGAGAATGGTAATCAAGCTGTCAAACCTTGTGAAACATTGTGTGAAGATACATCTTGAATTTCTCGGGGTTCTTACTGCTAATGTTCTGTTTTCAGAACGTTGTGGCCATGTGTTGGTTTTGCCAGTTTGTAACTTATTTTTGACACTTGCATATTCCAAATAGCATTTCTCTGGTAGCTTTATTGTCTAAATAAGATTATCATTAAAAATTGAACAGACATGGTTTTCCTTACCTTTGGAAGAACAGCTCTTTTGAGACACTTAATAAACTCCACTCCAGCCATTGTAATTCATATAATGGGAGATCTGGCAGCTATGAGAAATAAACACTAAACCAAACAAAACACCATGAATACTTTTAATTGATTTGAGGAGTCCGGGGGCAAATGAAAAAGTGAAAGAGCCTTCTGCCAGTAGGTTAGGTGCAGACTAACCATGGTGTTTAGACCTCGTATGTAGAACAAGGCTGGACACATCCATTTTTGAATTCATTGTCCCAGATTCTCAACTTCCTTGCCATGAATGAGAGACAAGCATTAAATTTTATGCAGAAAACTTCCCCTTGGGTAGCTTATTTGTATACAGAAGACTTTTTTAACCTACGTGGCAGCCAGCTCTTCCAGCTGGATGCCCTGAAACTATATGGGGGGTGGTGTGTCATTTAGCACCTTTACCTACTGGTCTTCTTGGGTGGGATACAAGGTCTGACTTGCTCCTCTTGGGGTCCAAGCACGACAGTCTTACAGGTCCCCACAGACATGGTAGATGAGGAATGAGAGTGCAATAAGCATTGAAAGCCACATTGTGCATGTCTGGACTAGCGTAGGTTATAGAGGAGGCTTGCTGGTCATGTACAGTAGGTGCAACAAATCTGTGAATAAGTAAAATGTCTGTTCCACATGTAGCATTCACCTCTTGAGGATGGTGAAAGAGTAGATGTCTGTCAGATAGCTATGTTTTTTTCTCCTACAGCTGAAGACTGGTTTTGGGTTGTGCTGAGCCGCTGAGGCCGTGAATGTCAGATGAATTTTGCTAAGGAGCTAAAGTGGAAGAAAATTCAGAACTAAAATCCTAAAGTCCTCCAGTGAACTTGCTGACAGCTTTACATGTGTTTAGATAGGGTTTCTTATTTAGGCACTCCCCACTGAAGATGACCTTGTATTTTGACCTTTCATAAAAGAGCTTGTAGACTGGGAGTATGCTTGTTAGTTTTCAACCATTCCTGTTTTCAGACAAGTGCTATGCTTCGGGTTACTAAGGTCATTTTTATTCTGTAAAATACAGTTCTGTAATTCTGTAGCTGAACTTTTCTTGGTGAATAATAAAGGACAGTTTGGTTTTCTTTGGCCCCCAACTGAACATTGTATTTTATCCTTCTAAAGTATTGTCAACGACTTTAGAAATGTAGTGTAGAATACAATCTTTGTCATATGCACAGACAATGTGCATTGTATATTTAAGAATTCACTATCAAGAGTATATTCTCCTAATCTGTGGGAGTTGACATATATAATGCTAGGATAAAAAGTTATTATATCTACATAAAAAGCTACTTTAAAATGCAGAACATGGCCATTTTCCAAAGTGAATACTGCAACATTAAATATTTGTAATACTGAATATATTATCGTCATGTTGTATGTGCATCAGTATTTTAACAGTGGCCATGCTCAAAAACTTGCCAATTTTCAGTTAGTTAAATTCTCTGAATTGTTTCAGTATTATTTGGTATAACCATCGTTTTCCTACTCTTGCTGGAGGGAAAATGTGGAATAATTAAAATTGTCCAGTGTAATTACTTCTGACATTTGCAGTCGGTGAGACTAAAATTTTGCCATGGTAATGATTTTGTCATTCTAATGCATGTTTTGTGATTGCAATTGCACTAAAAATGTGGCTCTTGGTGCTTAATTTAATGTCCAAATTCACATAGTTTGGAGTTCCCATGCAAGTAGACCTTGAGTGCAAAGGACGCAGGACAGTACAGCAGGAGGAAGGGTAGAAGTCTAAAAGATGTATTTTGACAGCTTGTCAGCATTTTGACAGCAAGGTCTTCTAGGAAGAGTAAAATGCAAAATAGTGAGAGAGAAATTAATAGTAAACTGTGTATGTTAAAAGTAGTTTAAAATCTGGAAGTTTCTGAAAGAAAACAAAAGAAAAGAAAACAGAACAAGATAAGTGCTGAAGGGGGAGGAGAAAGATTAAGAAACCTGAAAATCTGCTGCTCAAAATTACTCATTACAGTAATGTTATGTGAAAGGCTTAAATGGCTTTATAACCTCCTTGAATATAAACCAAATTCTTACCTTTGCTGGGTTGTGAGAAATTAGTATTTATTGATTTCATACTAATTCACTGAACTAAAGAAAACTGGGGAGATCCAGAAAAAGTGTCTATTTTGACATGGTAACATAGGAGTTGTCTATCTTTGAGGTCTGTGCTTGTGTTACGGGCAAATTCCTGCAACTTTGCCCAAACTTACTGCAACTTTTCGGATGCATTTAATGTGAGTTCTTTGCAAAAATGCCCAGTGCTTTTGTATCAGGTTAGTGTTTCTAACACTAAGAAATAGCCTGGCTGCAGATGAGCACTGAATAACTTGATAAAAGTGCAAGGTAGCTGACTACACCAATGATTATCAGTAATATCTAGATTAGATGGCACTGAGAAGCAAGGAAGGGAGAGAAATAAATCTGCCTAATATTCAAAGCTGGGAAAGTTTTTCCAAAATCAAAAGGAAAATCATAAACCTCCCTACTGATTGTGTTGAAGGTAAAACAAACATTTCTTGTTTAAGTAGGCGCTCATTCCTGAATATGAGTATCTTCTTATTTCTGGGCTGCTAATACTGAGATATTCCCAAGTTGTTACATGGACTCCATATTTCAAATGCTCAGCTGACAGAATACAGTGCGTAGTTACACAGATCTTTCACTTTTTACGTGAACGTGGATGAGCCATTGAACTCAGTGTGTGGGTGTATAAATCCAGATCCTAGCCCTCTCCTCAATCTTGTTGACGCACAAACACAAATGCATGTAAGTATCATGCAGGCTGAAGTACAGAAACCAGTGTTTGCTTCTAAATGAGACTTCCACATTGCAAAGCAGTAAATTGCATCACGGGAGCTTATAGTAGTCATTATTCTTAACTTAGGTTTCAACACAAGTGTTTGTGCAGTTGCGTTCTTTTTCTTCTGCTGGGTTGGAGATGGTGCATAAGCCAGAGACTGAGACAGGAAAAATCTACAGGACTGTGTTTGACACAGTCCCTCTCTACATCTCTTAAAATCTCATACAACTTAAGGGAATTTCCTAGTTCTTAATCAGTAGAGGAATATGTCAGAAAAGAAGTTTTAGTTATGACATGGCTCACATTATTGCTGTAAATAATTGGATTGTTTCAAGTAGCATATCTGCTGTTGTGAGTGTGGTATGGCTGTAACTAGCTTACACTGAAATACATTTTATTTGAGGGGGCTTTGATGCTTTTTTTTTTTTTTGGTAAAGGCCAGTGGGGGCAGTGTGGAATAAGTAAAAAGCAACATTTTTCCAATTGGATCTTTTGGTTCAATGATGTAATTATTTCTTATTTTCCATATTGCTGTCTTTTATAGTATCTTTAATCTTTCTTTGCAGAAAATAAGATTGGAGGGATTGCAGGAATGCACTGTGGTAGTAAACAAGACTATTTGATATCAAGTAATATGCATTTTTTTTAAAAAAAAGCCATACAAAATTGTGTTTGTCATTAATAAATAAATCCATATTAAAAGGACAGTGTTGCACCAAACTGTCTGGTTTGTATAGCATTAGGAACTTTGTGGTGGTAAGGTCAATAAATCTCAAATTCTCTCATAATAGTCCTCAAAGGCTCTAAGATCTCGCTGTTTAAGGAGCCAAACCTTACCGTGAATTAGATCAGGCATGATGCTGGTGCAGTTGCACACAATGGCTATGTTTTGAGAAGTCTGACTCATACAGATTGTCTTACATAAAGCTTATTATCGTATATTCAAGACTACAGAAAATTCTGCAAATCACCCAAAGTTTGGGTGTGTCACTCTATTTGAATCTGTCTATGCTTGTAGCATGTGAAATTTTATAAGCATATAAGATTTCATGAAAGCTTCTAGTGCCATTCAAGACATAGTCAGTGAAGAAAGAGGAGCTCGCCTGTTAAAATATCTGGCAAATACTGGCTTTTGCCAAAAATACTAGTACAGTTTTAGTATATGCACAGAGCAAATAATAATTTAACCTGAGCAGGAAGATTTTGTGTAGTGAACTGTCTGAAATGGGGGAGGAGTCTTCCTTTAGATGCTAGTATGGAACTGTCACTGTAGAGACAGACACGACATACTATGTTGCTAGACAAAATGGCCAAAATGGCTTCTTTATTGCTGTTAACATTTGGTCTTATCTTATATTATTACAGAAGGCAGTGTATTCTCCTCTTGTAGGACAAGAAGTTGTTTTCTACGGCTATGATTGGAGGATTATAAAAAGTACCCAGAAAGCTTACTTATAACTAGTTACAATGTTTTGGCTACAAAGTTTACTTGATACATTATCAACAACAGACAGTCTGCTAGCGGCACTAGCTCTTCTAAACACGTTTTTCTGTTACACAGTATATATGCTTTTGTTTATCCAAAGATGTGCTGAGATTCACAATGACTTACTATTTTAGGGGTATACCCGAATGTTACCAAGATCAATTTCATCAGTCAATGCCAGGCTGCTGACAGATTTGCCATCATCTCCAAACAAATGAAACAAATCATCGTTCTGTATATGATTAATGTGATTAGTAATTTTTTTTTTTACTTTTTTTAATTGTCAATATGCTGAAATGTGCAATAGAAATTATATTTTAGCCTGCAATAGAAACTATATTTTAGCCTGCAAGCACATCTTGGCCAGCTCATCTTTGCTTTACACACTCTCAGCCCATTAATCATGAAGTGACACTCATAAGTGGCAAACTTGATGATACATATTAATATTTATGGTTTTTTTGTACTGTAGTCTTGATTTTACTACACTGGGAAAGAGCAATGCTGTCTGTCAGTATGAGCTAACACTTCTTTCAAGCTGTAAACTGACAAGCAGCACACTGGCATTTTTACTAATTATTTTACCAAGTGGATGATAACTAATCAAACTGAAGTACCAGGCAACCTGCCTATGCAGTGGTGGCACTAGCTGCTTTCAGTACCTGCTTTGTGGTTTTTCTTTCTTATCAGCATCTGCTGAATATAGCATACTTCTTTGAATGCAGATTGGTTTAGTAATCTTCAAGGAAAAACAAACAACATAAGGTCAGCCCAAAATCTTCCAGCCTTCAGATATTCATTTACTTAATGCAAACAAACAATTTCAGTGGAAGATACTGGGTCATTTGCAAATCGGGTCAAGCATCTTGGTGTATGAATATATATGTGTGTGTGTCTATATAGTATTTGCAATGTAACAGTACTTTTGAATGTAGTATTTCAGAATGGTAGTATTTTCCCTATAGTTGGGTACTAATTCTGCTGCATATTGAAGATAAATCTCTTCAAGTGTGCATGATGTGAATTATGATGAAATATAAGGGGAGGTTCTCTGTGTGGTTTTGAGATTTTTTTTTTCATTAGACAAATGTTACATTTTGGGGAATGACCTGATTATCCGTGGCTGCTGGAAAAAGAATTATTAGAAATGACAGACTTTTCACATCAAAAGTTATGACACCATTTGACCTTGAAAAGCAGAATTTTTTTTAAATGATTAGGAGTCTCCCGCTATCCTCACATACACAGTCCTTGAGATGCAATCTGTCAGCCACAAACATGGATAGAGCTACTTGTATGAAATTCCTGTTGAAAGAATCTACCTGAAAATAGTGCCTCAGCTGATGTTTGGGTTCATGAATTCGGAGATTTTTGGTAACTTGTAAAGCTAGGGTGACTCCCTCCGAGGAGGACATGTTGTCTCTCTAGCTGCAAATAAACTGATCCAGTGTGCTGAAACTAGACTCCAGGATGTGCATTCTGCAAGTCTGCTTTTCCTTAAGCAACAGCCCAAACCTTAGTCAAATCCTTAAAAAAATACATATAGTGCAGTAGATAATAATGCATCTATTGGTGTTATTTTGTGCAAATGATAAATAATGAATTGGGAATATTGTCTGTTGCTAACATCTATTCACTAGTATATGATAGATTCAGAGAAGATCTGCCACCACATACTATAAAGGCATATTTGAAGGCATCTGCAGCTTTTTTGTATATATGTGTATCTATATATTATCACGGCTAGGGAAGGGTTCTACCCACGCTTGCTGCAAGTGCCCTGATGGCTAAAAAGGCTGATACGAGACAGGCAAGTCTGGTTGGAAAAGGCACAGTGGAAAGTCTCCTTAGGTGGTATTGGCAAGGCACAGTTCTTTCTGTGTTGTGTTTTCTCCTTGAGACTGATGCACAGTTATATATAACATATATATGTAATATACATTAATACATATGTATAGTATACATTCATATATGTATGTATACATACAGAGACTCACATGTTTATAGAGTGACATTTTCTCCGGTCATGTTTTTGCCATCTTCTCTTACCTTCCTCCCTTTATCATTAATTATTGATTCAGCCTGTAATACCAAAACCAAAATAATAGAATGTTTTCATTAATAAAAAATGCTATAGATTTAACCATGGTGTTCTTTCCTAAGTTGTGTGGTCATACATATAGAGTGTTTGTAGAAAACTCCATCATGTTCTCTTAGGGTTCATATGTGCATATACACAACTCCTTTTGCCAAACCTATTATTGTATGTTGACTCAGTAAGCTCTGGTTAAATGTGAGACTACGTTTTTGTTGTAAAATTCAGGAAAAATAAGTTTCTGTGACAGCTATTTTACATGTCAAGTACAGTGTTTAGTTCTGTGTGAAAGAAAGTACTGCAACAGCACCAACAGAGTAACTTGATCTCCTTTGATGTACTCATTTCCTGCCACTTTGATTCCTCCTAATACTGCAGTACACAAAAAGATTATGCCTGCACTGTGTATGGGGTTTGCCCTTGATGAATCCAGTCATTTCAGCTTTCATGAAGAACAGGCCTCTCTAAAACCAGAGTGGATTTGTAAAGTGTTTACTAAGCTTTAAAACCCAGCATAACAAACAGGATTAAATACACACCAATGACAAATAAATAGTTCTGTAAGAAACAGCACAGCACATAACTCCCACAAGTTTATTGTTCTTTGCTGCTGCTTTCAGAGAAACTCAAAATGTGCAGTATTTTTTCTTTCAGAATTTCTTGGTGTGCCAGAAGAGCACTGTTTAATGTTTATCTGGGGGTTTGTGCCAATTTATTGTAAAACAGTGTACTCTTTACTTCCAATGGAACCCCAAACAAAGAGACTCTTGCAAATGATATGATGTTCATAACACTATTGTGCTTCAGGTGTGAAGGCACTGCTGAACAAGCAGCTAGTTATTTCACTCTATGGCAAGAGAAGTTACATTGATTTTTGACTATACCATAATGACGAATGACTAGTCCATCTTACGGTCTTCCACTTAAGGGGCAAACCACCTAACAAACCAATTACCAACTTTGTATGCTATGACTGCAGCAAGGTCTCTCCTCTGAAGACTAGCAGGGACATTCCGCTAAGGGGAAGCATCCCATCCCCATTTAATGAGCTCTTGTAGATCTAACAGAGTTCTCCATGTGGCTGATGTGATAAATGCCTTTCCCAAGATCATGCTACAAGTCAGAGTCAAGTCTGGAAATATCATTTATATAATTTTTCTTTGTCCCATCATTACAAACTGCTGCATACCAGCAGTTTTCTTAATCTGTACAAATTAAAACTAATACAGCTATTATTGAACCAAGGGAAAAACAATGTAAAATACATTTTACTGCTATACCTTTGATAAATGGTAAAGAATGTGATATTCTGAATGGAGTCTTCTGTCCATAAGCAATAAAGTCCTCTTTAAGCAGTACAATTAAATACAGTTGATACAATTGATATTATCTTCCTAAAGACTCCTTTACTCTTTTAACTAAGAATAAAAAGCACCATCACAAACAGGAGACCAGCGGCCACACTGCACAGGAATAGGCAATAGGCCTAGACAGTATTGTCTAAAAACCCTGAAGTGGGTCAGACATTGACCTACATTAGGCCAGTGAACTCAGGTGTGTCTTCTAGAAAAACCACAGAGAAGGACAAGGAAAGTTTTCTGTGAATCCTGTGTTCCTGACACCTCACTTTCAGTCAGTTTTGTACCACTATAGCTCTATTAAAATCTCTCTAGCTGTAAGATAGTTGTGTTTTTAATGTGCTTTTTTTGTTAAAGTATTTTAATTTACTTTTCCATTTTTATATCTAATCTGCCTATTGTCAAGAGTTTTGACTAAACACAACATGTTGGAGAGATTGTATTGGAGACAGTCACAGGACCAATTGCAAAAGAGAGAACAGAGTATATAGAGGCAGGAATACAGCATTAAATCTACAGGCACCAAATACATCCCTCATCATACGATTCATCCCTTCTTCCACTCCTGTATTTTTGCGTTGGAGTGGATGCTATGTGTGGCACTTCTTCTTACAGGTCACAAGAGGTCCTGCTTGAGAAGCTAGATATTTGGGCAAAGACTGGTGATTTTCTGGCATTTCCACCTCTACCTGAACTCTGGTACATGACAACACTTGCATGTAAAGTGTCAGTGTCATCCAAAAAGGTTGTTGCTGGTTGAACACCACAATAACAGGTCTTTTAGACAGTGGTGTTCATGTCTGAGAATTAACCCGCTCAGGGACTACCTGTTTGCAGCATAACTCTCCAATTTTAAAGTAAGCCTTAAAAAAATCAAGTAGACCATTGTTCGTTACTTCAGACACAGCCCGAAGGCTCTCCATCGCCCTGCAAGCAGAGGTTCACCTTTATAACGTTATAACAGTGTTTGTAGTGTTAACAGTGATACTGTTTTGTAGGTTTTGGTAGTGACACATTCAGCTGTACAAAGTATAACTGACAGCCACGGAAGAGGTAGGTACCTGCTACTGTGTTGTGAGTCTACTGTGGAAAGAGAAGGAGATTATGAAATAGCTCCAGGACCACTGTGGCTGCCCTGGAAGACAGAGCATAGCGATTCTAAATGGTTCCAGGAGTGTTCTTTTCTCCAAAAGTGATTGATTGTGTCAGGATATGCCTACATCTTTTTCCTGTTTTTTTCACCACAAAACTAGGCTCAGAATTTGATTTGGCAGCCACCCTAATACAGCAGTGTATGCATTTAGGCAAAGAACAGATCTATCACTGTATGTGACTGATCTCTCTGCTTATGCACTGTGACAAATTCTCACCTCTCCATATAGATCAGCAGTCACCAATCAGTCACTCCTAAGTTGTGACAGCATATCACAAGCTTGGCATTTTGAAACCCCAGAGTACAAGGAAAAACAGCCGGTTTTTACCTGAAAACAGCAGCCTTTTTCATTCCAATACTTTTTAACACACTCACCCTCTCAAGCATACTTTCATCAGAAAACATAATATACTTCTCTATCTACCAATATATAGAAAAAGATGCAAAGCAAGTAAGTCATGAAAACAAACATTTCAAGATGAATTTTCTGTTACGTTTATTTCTTTCACATATTTTTGTTCTCTCAGCTCAGGACTGATTGAAAAAGAAATTCCCTTTTGGTATATCATTCTTTAAAATATGAAATTGAAAACTTCAGTCTAAAGATAAAAATTAACGTATGTGAACTGATAAAGAGAGATAGTCTTGACAAGAATAGTATAGATATGATAAATACCATTAGTTTGACTTCAGTGAAAATTGGAAATACATGGCTTGGATTTAGAAGCTAGTGATTTTTTAAATTTTTTTTAGTGATATTTTATTTTCTCCTGTACTTAGCACTGGTTAGGCTGCACCATGAGTACTGTGTACAGTTCTGTACCCCTCAATTTAAGAAAGATGTGTGCAACAAGGTTGATGAAGGGGCTGGAGCACAAGCCATGTGGGGAGCAACTGAGGGAGTTTGGGTTATTTAGCCTGGAGAAGAGGAGGTTCAGGGGACGCCTTATTGCTCTCTACAACTATCTGAGGGGAGGTTGTAGTCAGGTAAATGTTGGTCTCTTCTCTCAGTCTAATAGTGACAGAGGACACAGTCTTAACCTGTGTCAGGGGAAGTTTAGACTGGATATTAGTTTTTCAGAGAGGATGATTTCCCCCTGGAATGGGCTGTCCGGGGAGGTGGTTGAGTCACTGTCCCTGGAAGTGTTTAAGAGAAGATTGGATGATGTACTTAGTGCCATGATCTAGATGATGGGATTGTGTTGGGTAATAGGTTGGTAATAGGTTAGGTAATAGGTTGGGCTCAGTGATCACTGTAGTCTTTTCCAACCTTGTTAATGCTGTAATTTTGTGATACGGGTAATAGATATTTAAAAAGTAGCTTGTAAGTTACATTGCTTTTCTGTAGAATTTGAATTACTAAAATGCTTGGACATGTCAGGAAACCTATCCCAGTTAGAGGCACTGGCCCTCATTTAAAGTCACCTGGCCAAACATTCTAAAAACAAGATACTTGCGGAGCTACTGAAGAACATGTGAATTTCATACATGCACATGTTAAATTAAGCCATCAGTAATCACAGAAATAGGAATATGAAGTTTAAAGATATAAAACTTCAGTTAAAACAGTAAAATAAATATGTAACATAGTTAAATGGATTCTCAAGCATTTTTATTGTTGACAAAAGCTGTGGTGCGCAAACAACATGTACTTATCCTCCCTAACACTGAGAAATAGTTGTGTTGATACCTGAAGTTTTATGGTTTCCTCTGAAAGTGTTAGTTAACGTAAATAATTTCCCAGGTTGTTGCCTGAAACAGATGAGATAAGAAATAACACAAACACACTGTTTGCAGAGGTGAAGGAAGAGTGCAGCTTTACTGACGAAGTCCATCATCCAAAAGAGGAAAATTACAATGATCTCCCCATTTCTAGAACATTTTGAGTACCCTTCCCCCATACTATCTAATTAAAGTCCATCTTCTGTGTTCCCCCAACATCCAACAGAATTGTCCCTTAATTACTTAACCCCACCTATGCCCAGCCTCTAGTAGGCCTGGAAGCCTGACTCTGTGTTTCGTCTTACACCCCAGTTGTCTATACACAAGAATGCAAACACACAGGAACACAGGCTCTTCTGGCCCTTAATATTCCAAGTTATCCAGCTACCTAGCTAAAGTGAATTCTCCAAAATATTAAGCATACCCTTTAAGGCATCATTGTCAGAAAGCTGAGGGGAGACTTACAGAAAGACTAATTAATAAATAAGGTTATAAGACTTAGAACTTTAACTTTCTTGTTAAACTTGTTCTGTTTTCTGTTGCATGATGTTAATCTAATGGAGATCTGACCATGGCATTGCAGCATGGGACTATCAAACAAAGACTATTAATGACATTGCATTTAATATGATGGATCTTAAACTTCTTCTGTTCACTGTATCTGATATGTATTCAAATTTTTGTATGGATTACTGTTCAGGCCTAGAATTAAACTTTTACTTTAAAACTTTTTAATATTCTATAAATGAAAATTAAGTACTATATTCTTTGAAGCAGCTACAGACTGCTAAGCATGAACTCAGAAACTACTCACTAATCCATACAACACAGTCTGGAAACTACACTTTAATGGGCTTTTCTGATGATTTCTTTCTTATTTCTTTCTTTTTAAATACAATTTACGTATTGGGCTCAGCTAGTTTTCTAGGCTGTCATCCACTGTCTGAAAACCCTGTTTCATTGTTTCATTCTGCATCATTTGTGATGTAGACATCAAATTTCAAAGCTATATCTGCTCAAGACAGAGTTGCTTTCTGAAGTGTCAGCATGCAGGATTTCAGAAAATATCACTCTACTGGAGCAGTCTATGCAGCAAGAATGACAAGTAAAAGAACACATCACACAGTATGATCTTGGTCACTGAGACTGGCACAGAAGCTAGGTAGTCCTTTGGTATGAGAAAATTCAGGTGTCAGAATAATAGAAACTTTAAAACCATCCAACTATTAATTATGCATGATGTACTGTTCAGATTACTTGTTTGCTAGGCCTGAAATGGCATTGGTTATGATGATGATCTGGGCTACCAGTGTAGCAAGGAGAGTATATGCTTGTAATGACTTAATTTCTTCAAAGAAGGTGACACATCAAAACTTCCATTTTTTGGATGAACATAACAGGTAAAAATACCTAGTTCATCAGCGTACTTTGGTATATACCCAATTCTGGAGCCTTTGTAAAAATAATATTTTAATTGATATGAAATAGGACATCAGCTCTGAAATTATTATTGCTGGTCTTTCTATTGCAAGGAATAAAGTGTTTTTGCAGCATCATAAATTCTGAGGTGATATGGCTATGTTCAAAATGTCCACATGCCAGTGGTTCTAAGAGGGTATTTATTAAGCAAGGCAGCTTATAAGGGAGAGCTCTGAAAACAGTCAATTTTAAGCAATAAAGTGTCAAGGATGCAAGCTGTTTGTGATTTGCCTTCCTTCTGTAACATTTTTAATACTAACTTTCAAATTATTTTTTTTTTTTTTTTACTTTTTCTGGCATGATGTTGGTCAATTTTATTTTATAGGACTTGGAGAACCTCAGGGTCAGCCAGTGGTGAAAGTAGCAGTTAAAAGTAAATAAACAAATTCCAGCCTCCAGAGGTGTTACAGGGTATGTGAATATTTATAAAATGATCCATCCCGTTCTCCTCAGTTCATGAGGATGACCTGCTTTGAGCAGGTCAAGGAAGAAAAATGAGTCCAAGGTGAAGAAAAAAAATCCAAGACTCTAAATTCATTTGCATAAGGCAAAGAAACCATCTTTTGAGGACAGACCTAGGGATGGATGCCAGTGCTTTCAAAAAAATGTGGGACAGCCTGTGAGAGAATGGAGGGACTCTTAATAACCACATAGCTTCTTCTTTCAAATGTACAATATAATTCACGTGATGTGATATAATTCACATTGATGCCGTTTTCCATAAACACTTACTTAAATAAGCCTCTTAATATAATAAATAAATAAAGTTAGTAAGTAAGCATTCTTAAGAACCCACTGTAGCAAAAGCCAACCAAACAAAACAAAATACTCCTTCCAGCACCACAGTGCTAATGATATTTACTATGGAATAATGAAGTAGCAAGCTGGCTTGAGTTCTCAACTGGATTTCAGTTCTCCACAGGTTTCTTAGGGAGGGATAACCTAATGCTTCTGATGCGCTCTTTCCCAATACCAGGACAAGTCTCTTGAACAGGGACTTCTCATTTTTTTTGACCAGAAATATGAACTGTCTTTGGGTGTTCCATAAAATTAACATGTTAAAAAAAAAGAAACTATTGAAATATAGATTGTTACAAGCTGACAAAATACTATCCTGTTGATACTTAACAATAGGTGGATCACTTTTTTTGTTTTGTTGAAGTAGAAAGAGTAATTATCTGCCTAACAGAACAATGTACAAGATTTTCAAGAAAACCAGAGAAGTAACATGTTAAGTTCTACATTTATTGCAAAATCATGGGGGAATCTGAAGAAGTCTAGTGCAGCTACTTTGAAGGCAAAGTAGTATCATGTAACTTTTAAATTATGGAAGGGAGAAGAACATTCATTTTAATCTTAACTATCTGTTCTTCAGCAAGCTGTCCTGTCCAAGATCAGTTTTAATTGCCTCTACTACAAGCATGCTACAATGCAAGACTTGGAAAAGCAGTTGTGAAGTAATAGTGTAGCTTAGTCTGGAAAATACTCACATTCCCTTTTCAGATTTTGTAGGGCAAATTAGACACAGTACAACAAAACCAATATTAAAAATCATAAAGCTGAGTCAAAAGTACATCCTGTTCTTTTAGACCACAGTAGTAACAGAAACACATTATACTTTCTTAGTCCTCAAATGTTCCCTTCCAAAAGATGGAGGTAATCCATGAGATAATTTTTTCTCAGATGACTTTCCATTTTCAAAAGGCAAACGTATTCGAAGTATACTTATCTTTAGGTGCTCAGATGGCTGAAACACCTTTCTTTAGCTGCTTCACCTTAATTGCTGAAGGATATTCTAAGGTACTTTAAGTTCCTATATATCTCACCATGTGCTTTTTGATTCACTGGGATTTTTTATGCTTATTGTAATTAAATTTGCACCTTCAGCATCCATTCTTTACTTTGGGAAGGAGGAAAATGCTATCACAGTGCTTTCAATTGCACTGAAGGCAGTACAAAGACAGAGAAACAGAGAGTTGTTCCAGCATTTCCAAGAGCTCTGTGACAGATGGATTATTCAGCATGTGCTGTGTTTGTGACTCACAAACACCTAAGCACTGTGCAAGAAAGAGCACCAGTTCTGCCTGGCATCCAAGGTCGGCTGTTCCAAAGAAAGCAAGATATGGTTACGAATGCTAGAGTCCACAGTAAGGTTCTAGCCAAGATATAAAACTTTCACAAACGCTCCAGAACTGTCCCGGGGAGGTGCCTGGACAAGATCTGAGTCTTGAACAGTGTGAAATCTCTGGGGGAAAGAGGCTATTCCTTTTGCCTGCAATCTTTAAGTCATCGTGCAGATTGTGAGAACATTTTACAGAGAAGATAATCACTGCCCTCAATAATTGCAGATACACAATCAAACAGTCATTGGATATGTACTAGGCAGAATGCAGACTGTTTCTAAAAGATTTCTTTTTCCATGCAATGTGAAACGCCTATTGTCCTTGTTCCCTTGATAAAGTATCCATTTCTTGGTAAGCTTTTTCAGGGAACAGAAAACTTCACTTAGGAGAATAGCTTTAGTTCCCTTTCATTTGACTAAGTCAATGAATATGTTGGTAATATAAATCCCCAAGTAAAAAAGAAATCAAGTCACTGGTGTGCCTAAAATGGCTTATGGTTTGTAGTAGAGTAGGGGGAGGTGAAGTCAAGAGATTACATTCTGCTTTTAATTTCATACTAATTCCACTGAAAGCAGAGATGGAACTAGATTTGGAAACACATGCAAATGAAAGTCTGACTTGCATACATGCTCCTGAAAACATAAAATAGGAAATTTTTCCAAGTATCTTGTCCTACATTAAGAAAATGAATTTATACTGGCATAACATAAGAGGGAATCAGGTCTTCTGTCTTTATTCTCCTGAAAGTATACATTTGCTAAATGAAGTTTTGATAACCTTTAATGAGATAGGACCTCTCTTCTCTTCAGCTCCTTTCTGTCTTGCAGATAAGTAACAATAATTTGGGGAAGAAGGAAGGAGACCAAATCTTCAGGGAATGATGTAGAGCTGAAATGCTTTCCAAGATCAGATAATAAAATTAACATAGTCATACCCAACCATTGAACTCCTTTATAAAAATGTTTAGGTGCATTTTATACTATCAGAACCTGGGTTATGCTGATGGAGGTCAACTGTCCGGCATTCACAGATAAAATGAGGGGTCAGCCTAACCTGTATTAAGATAGTACTACCTGACAGTAGACCATTTTGTGTCCAGAAATATCAATAGCTTTTATATATGCATTATCAAAGGTCATAAGAAAAGGTCCATATTGTGATACCTGCTAGATGATTCTGTGAGTCTGGAAGTCATTGTTCAGTTCTCTGTTCAAGCAGGTTCGACAAGATAACTCCAGAACTCGCTTTTAACATGAATGATTCTGTGGTTCTACCAGCTCTGTAAATAAGCCTGGCAGAGACTTGTGAAATTCTGTGTGCTATTACATTGCTCTGAAGAATTAAGGCTGCCCTATAGGGAAGAAGGATGTCAAACTTGTTGGACTCTTCTCTCTGATCCAATGTGACATGTCCTACTTTACAAAGTGTAATGCAGTTTCACTGATGCCTGCATAACTTAAATTTTTTAAACAATTCTCTGTAATTCAACCAGTAGAGTGTGACTTCAAATGAAGTCCTTTGTTGCCAACCATAATGTGGCCTTAGGGAGAGAGGCTTGGACACGATCAGGGGAAGTGATATACTATGAAAAAATGTAGGTATTTTGTCATTTTCAGGTGAACGGCTATCTCTTTAATCTTTCCTCTGCACCAGTAAATGTGCTGTAATGAGGACAGTCCATGCCATAGCATCAAGAGGTCATGTATTTTTCTAGCCAGATGAGGGTTCTGCATAAAATTTCAGTCAAAATCTGTGTTTAGCTTCTGAACTCTCCAAAGTCTAGGGCTTTTTGAAACTAGGATTTAGAATTTGTTTAAATTTTAATATAAATATTTTTAAACAAATATTATCATTTTGTTTGAGGCATGGAAATAAACTACTTTCCTAAACAATCCAAGCTAAATTTTATGCTAGATTATGTAAAATGTGATCATGCGTGGTTTTAACATAAACAGAAGCTCAAGCTCCTGAAATGTTGCCCTTAACTTTTTAAATGTCTCCATCTCAGAAGATAAATTAAGACCTCTAAGTGCCACTTTGACTATTTGGTACTTTGGCAGTACAGTAATATATCAATTTTACTCTAGAAGTCATTTATATGAGCTAGATTCATGCAAAACTTGTCAAACTTTTGAAAATTCTGTGTGTTCTGTCCATTATCCCTGTGCCTCATAATTATTGCCTGTACCATAGGAGGGACTATATTGGTCAGACTGTATTCTGTATGATTGTTTTGTCTTGTTCTATATGTATGCAAATATTTTAATTTTTTATCTGCTATTCATCTTCTTTTTCTTGAACATTCAGGGTTATAGTCACAGCCACACCTAGAGGGCATAAGTTTGAATCCTTCTTCCTCGGCACACCATAGTAAATGTGAGGACAAAACGCACTGTTACCAAGATTTAATTTCTTTGAAAATCATGTTCAAATATCTTTAAGAAATAAATGGAGCACCATTATTCCTTTCACAGAATCCTTACCTGTTGAAACATGTAGATAAGTTCTGTTTTTGTCAAAGAATGGACTAATGGAGATAGCTCAGAAAAAGCAGTATTTGAAAAACTAACCTGGCTGTTATGATGAACCAAAAGTACGTTGCAACAGAGATAGAGTGAGATTTTTCGTCTTTTTTTCCCAGACACTTTGGGTTAAATGATGTTATGCAAAGTCTTGTTTATAGTTTCTCATTACTACTCACATTTAAAGCAAAAAAAACCCCATATAATTGTTCCCGGGAACATATAAATGAGGAAAAGCTGAAGCTGAGAATATTACGTAGGACTACAACAAAACTAGGTTAAACCTTGCTTTCTTTCCCAGTTCCTGTTTTCCCTACTCTTTGACTGCTTGATTTCATGATGTGCTGAAGATAGAAGAACATATTCTGCCGCTTGGGTAGGTCTGAAATCAGAGCTGGTATGTGGTTTCTTTCAGCCTGCCAAAGATACAGTATGCTATATTCTATTCAACAATGCTGCTCAATACAGCATATGACTGGGAATCTTTTTACGTAAAATGCAGTAGAGACCTTTGTCCCTTATAGTTTCCCAGGTTTTATTCAGCTGTAAAAGGACTTGTGTTCAAGAGTTGTTTCAGGAGGAACTTAAGTAGTACTGAGAGGGTACAGAAAGAAAGTAAAACTCTGTTACTAAACAAAAAACTAACAACAGCAGAAATACAAACAAATGCACAAAGAAATAGAGATCAAGATTTTTATTTATTTCATAATTGCTGCAAAAATTCTGAACCCGTGTTACTTACAAAACTGTAGGTCCAGAGCTAATAACTGCAGACATAACTCGGAAAGCCTTTGTGATCAGGAAGGCAGTATTTTTTTTAGTAACTATGCTTTTTAATTGCTGAAAGTTTTTTTATACTACCACAAAATCAAGCTAGAGCTTGGACTCATTTTTTTAAAAGTAACTGCCAACAAAAGGTAATAATGCTGTATTTAGCTGCTTCTGGATGTAAATTTGACAGGGCAGCTTGTGTATGTCAGAAAGAAAGAAGGAATTAGTATCTGTAAGCCTACCAGAAGTTTCCATAGAAGACATACATCAAGACAAGACTGCTGAATACGCAGTTTAGGCACTTAAAAATATATATTTAAGCCTGAAAGTCCTGTCAGTTATTATATTTGTATTGCCAAGATTTGACTAGACTCCACTAAAATTATGTATTGTATTACGACTAAGTGTCATCTATCTTCTGCCTATATGTCATTTCAACCTAGATTTCTGAATAAAGCATTATGGAATAATTAAACCATGGAATTAACCAATGCTACACCGAATTTCTGAGCCATTAGTTTCCAAGATTGTGCGAAGGTCTTTATCATTCTTAATGCCAGTGTCTCCTTGTGGAAGCAAAGTGTAGGTTTTTGAATCTCTACAAAGTGATAAGGCCAATGGAACATTTGTCCCTCCTTACAGTAGGTAAGTTGTAAATATAAATGGTTAAGAAACTGCTGATGTTGCTACTGATCCACAACATCCAACTTGCACAGGTAAATCTATTGTGCTACAGACATCTAGGATATACATGCTGTTTAGAAAAGCTCACACTTAAATAGTCTGAATAGGAAATTAAAGAGGAATATTAATGAAAAAAAATTTCTTCATTTGCACAGTTAAAAAAGAAAAAGCCTTGACATGGTTCAAAAGCAAAGGAGGCGTAGGGAAGGGGACAGACCCTGTGATGGTCCAATAAGTAGCAAATGCTAATGAATGGTTTCAAATGACAGTGAATGAAGAATTTTCTCTTGACTGTTTATGAATTTTTCTACAACAATGTGAAAACACAGGGGAGCCTATTTTGTGTATTTTGATTATAATTAACATGTGTAACACACAGGGAAGGCAAAGGTTTGGGGGGGGTTGTATTATAAAGGAAGAGTGGGAAAATTGTAGTTAATGGGTGAGAGGCTGTGAAAACAGAAAGCTTACAAGTTTTTTGAATTAACATTCAATAATGTTTGTTCAATAGTTAAAATACAAGCTATCTTATAAATCAGTGAATAACTTTTGCACAGGCATAAAAGAAGTTACACACTAGGACGCAGCCTTTTAGCATAACCACATTTTAGGGTTCATTTCTTTATGTAATCATCTGAAGCAAAGTTAATTTTAGGTCATCCGTCCGCAGTGCTTGAATTGGTAAAAGCATTCAGCTCTCCCCTGCCTACTCATCTTGTTATTTATGTGGGCTTCATACAAAGATAGGAATTATACTGGGGCAGTTGTATAAATTTTTCCCCAGAAAACTTCATTGCAATGTGTACAGTGTCGTGTGCTGGATATTCCTGTTACTAATGTCAACTAAACTTGACATTAAATATTTGTGGGGTTTTTTTAAGTTTAGCCTTAAAGGTACATCTCCAAGTGAGAGTTTAAGTGTTTAATTTTACCTTACAAGTTTTGGGGTGATTTGTTTTCACTCAAGGAGCTTAATGTTCCTCTGTTTCTGTCCAAACACTGTCTCCATGAAACAGTAGAAATGATTCAGCTGATAGAAAGCACCACAAAGGAGTGAGATGTTTGCATTGCAGTATTGAATAGAATGTTGCTCAAGAAGCTCAGAACAGAAAAAAAAATTACCAAAATGTATGGTATATCATGTTAAGTAAAACACTCTAGACAATAGCATAATTAGTAGCTTGACCTAAACTTACATGTGTCAGCTTTTCCTACAGAAACTGACATTTCTTCCAGTTTACATTTTTCAGAATATATCACTGCATCGAGAGTGGTAACAAACTCCCATTCCTATGTATGTATGCGTGTATGTGTGTGCTCACATACATTAATGTAGAATGAACCAAGGTATCCGTTTTATTCAGCTATTTTCCTGATGGTACAGTGATCGTGACCAGAGTTAGCTGGTTTGTACATACAGTTAAGAAATGTTGAGAGCTATGTAAAATTTACTGAATTTAGTTGAAACTCTTAGAAAGTTTATTAATTAAAGGAGTGTTGTAGTGGAGGATTGAGGCTACACTAGCACAGTTTTATACTTAGCTAAGTTGTTAAACAATTTCTGATTTTTTGATCATCAAGAAAAAAAAGTTGTGGCAACACTAAAAAGAAGGGCAGGCAGATACACAGTGTCTTTTCAAAGCTGCATCTTGGTTCCACAAATTTCTAGGAGTAAGAAATGCAAAACATTTTATTCTCCCCCACCCCCCCTCTAGAAATTGTGTCTGGAAGGAAGCCTAATACCTAATATATAGAGTTTTAATTAAGTCAAGCCATTTGAAGGCCTTGAACTTAAAAGTTTCTGCTAAAATCATGCAAAGTGAAGCATGTGCATGATTTTATGTAATGCCCAAATCAGTCTTCTACATACAGGAATGCAGAAATTGATATTACTTCCAGGTGTGAGAATAAAAGGTGTTCAGAGGAAATGTTTCATTTAGTAACAGACTTTGAACTCTTAGCAGATCATCCACAAATTATTTTTTTTTTACACTTCAGGAACAATTTTTGCAATTTATTGAATGCAAGAATTAAAAGAGCTAGCATGTACAGCAGCCCTCAGAATTGTAGTGATATGACTGTTGCTTTCGTGGCTAAGGTTGCCATATTATCACCAGACAACAGTTCTGCCTCCTGCTTCAATCTAATGTGTTCAGTTAGCTGGATTTGTGTTTGTTCAGACCGGGGAAAGGGTTCACTGCTCCATTTAGACCAAAGCGTCCAACATTTCAACTGTCTCTTCAAGTATCCAGAAAGCTGCACACCTTCAGGTTGTTGGTATTTCTTGCAGAATAGGACTGAATGCCAGAAAGCAGTTTTTTGGCTGATCTGTTACAGAAGATACCTGATAATAAAATGCTTTCAAAAGTTTTTTAACTGTTTTTATTTTGGCTGATTAAAATTTCTGTAACTACACCATATGTGGTCAATTGGAAAACAATAATATTTCAGTAGCAAAACATGCTAATCCTTTTTCGTGTATGTCACTAGGCTCCTTTGTCCTCCCATCACTACACCTAGAAACACATATCAAAATTCAGCTTGTAGTCAGGATGTTGAATATGTATGTAATAGTAGAATGCAAAATTAAATAAAATTCAGCACAGACAGCATTTTTCGAAAATGAATGAATCAGATAAGAACAGATAAATAAAATGAAATCAGATAAAAACATTTCTGTGTTTAGCTGCAACTTTTATTTACATTAATTTTCCAGAATTAAAGTCAATATGATGATGATAATGATAATAATAATATTTTTTATTATATCTAGTGATAGAGGAAGGTAACAAAATGAATGTGTTTGTAAACAAAACTGTAACTTCTCTCCAGAAGATCCAATTAGAACGTAGCAGATTTCTTTTCATAGTAAGTAACTGATAGCTTTCAGTCTTCTGTTCATAATTTAAAACAAACAAACAAAATGGCAAATTAGAAGTGTTCTACTGTTTAGCATTCTGAGACTTCTCAAATACAAAATACTACTCTGAGTTGCCAAGAAAAAGAAATTCCTAAACCTCTGATACTCTGGAATTCTTGCTGTGAATCCAAACAATGAAATTCATTAGTCTCAACATTGTGTATTCATAAATGAAGAATTCAAGAAAAGACCCAAGTGCCACATTATTATGTCCTGCCTATACATGCAAGCTGTCACTGTCATATACTAAACCCTGTGAAAATGCTTTCCAGTAAATGTTTGAAGGGGAGGTTAGGTGGTCACCAGAGAGATTTAGAAAAACTATCCTTGTACAAGTGGTATGCTGTGAAAGTGGTACTGTATTCATTAAAAAATCTAACCTATGAATATTATGGTAATAAATGTTTCTCTAGGATGATTATATGTTCAGATACCTGTGCTGGTTGAATAGTTTAACGGTGGAGTTAGAAATTTTTTCTTTGCTTGGTTTTGTTTACTTGTTTTGTTTGGGTTTCTTTTTTTTGGAGGGGAGGGGTGGGAATTGTTTGTTGGGATATTTTAACCTGAGTATAAAGTGGAACTCACAAGTAACTAGTTTAACAAATTATGTAACATTTTGGTAACACCTTCTACACTAGTTTAAAAAAGTTAATGGATTGCACTTTTATTCTTGCTACTCTCAAATATGAAATCATAAAAGCAAACTTGGCCAGGCTCTCAGCTATGTTAGGAGCTCCATTAAAGGCAGTGTATATTACATTAATGTATATTGTATTAGTGTACTGCAAGCGTGAATCTGAAGTCTGGAGTTTTGCTTACAATGGATTTTGCAGGTACCTGTGGGCAGGTACACACAGTTGGGTGGTGACAGGCCTCACTGTCACAGGCAAGTATTGGAAGGTAGTCCGGGTGTAGGAAATGCTTGCAACAGGTACAGTGTACACTGTAAAAGCCCAAGGCCACCACCTCACTCCTCTCACCCTCTGCAGTGATTCGTATCTCTTAAGATTATGCAGTAAGGCATGAACATGCATAAGAGTACATACAGATTCATGCACACAGGTGTTACCTAAATGTAAACACGTAGATTTGCTTATCTAATTAATATGATAAGTCTTTTCTTCTTGAATTGACATAGTTTTTTATACTACAATGCAGGCATAACAAGTATTAAACAAAGGACCTTTAGAAAAAATGTTCTTGTTTCCTGCCAATGTTATGCTTGCCATTCGAAGAGTATTACTATCAAAAAACTGTCACTGGGATGGGGTAGGGAACTCAGTTCTGCAAAACTGGATTTTGTGGAACTAAGCTTGATCTACAGAACCTGAGTAATTTTTTGCTTGCTTATATGTTGTCATGGATTTGGTCAATATTGAGATACATTTAGCCAATTTTTAATGGTTGTTCATTTATAATCAGATACGTAAATTAGTCTAAGGGTTGGAAATGCTTTATAAGTATTTAAATCACAAGCAAATGCAAGTGACTTCCACTAGATGGAACCAGATTGGCTCCTGTGTGCTTTTATATCAATGTAAAGTATTTGAGCTACTGTAGGATATCATGCCAAGTGAACCCCATTGGACATTTATCAGGCTACTCATTAATAATAGATGGCTTTTCTTTCCATGGTTTTAGCTTTCTGCAAGAGTAATTGTGGAAAATAACTTTTTAGTTAGTACAGTTATTTTTAAGTTGGAACCTGACAGATTATTAAATAGAATATAAAATGTGGCAGAATTAGAAAATCAGTTCTTGCATTGAGCTGGAGTCTTACAGCAGCCAAGGTTTTGTTTTGTCACAGCTACTAGTGTCGGTATTTTGATGGAGATGAAATTACTTCCCATTGTGTAGATTCAATGGCTACTGTATGCTTCATGTTATAACAGCTGCAAGCATCTTGATGATTTCTGGGTGCTAAAGTATAAAGAGAAAGAGCGTCCCACAACTTCAGATCAGAAGTACTCTAAAACAAAACAAACGAACAAAAAATTTTCCACCGTGAAAAGTCAACAAGGATCAACAAATACAATTTGTATGTGGGAAGACACCTTATTGTAAGCGACCTGGTTCCAATTAGTTAGCTGGTAAATACAGACATTACATCCAGGTTAGTTTTTTACATACTGTTTCGTAAAGTTCACGTTTAGGATTGTGTAAATACCCGTGATATCACACAGCTGATAACAATTTGTACAACTTCATCCAGCTGGTGTAATAAATAACTTAGTACCTTAAAATGGGCACGTTCTATTCTATTTCATACCCAAACTGCAAAAAAATAATTCTGACTAACCATTACCATTGTAAATACCTAGTCAGAGCCTGATGTCTCTCTCTTTCAAATAAAACCTAAAAAAAAGGATTGTCCTGCGTGTTTTTTGTAACATCAGTAGAGAGACATGAACAGTGACTTCCTGTTGTGTTGTCATAGTATTAAAATAGCAGAGGTTTTCTAGAACGTATGAATGACCCACATTTTTTTCTTAAGGCTCGTAATTCAGATTTGTTTATTAGACAATTAACAGAACAGCTGTAGCATGAAGAATTAAAAGACATTTTCTGAAATAAGTGTGATGTATTATTAATTAAGAACTCTATATGCCTGGGCTTATCTCTGAACTCAGAGAGTGCCCAAGGAGTGAGTGTGCTGGAATTAAGCTGGAACCCATCACAACAGAGATCTGGTCACTCAGAGATCTTCATACTTTTAAAGTAGGACATTAGAGCAAATGGGAGACTGAAAACTGTTTTCTATAGTATAATTTTCCAGTAACTTGTGGGGCTTAGACAGAACTGCCAGACAGTGATTAGAAACCGGGGCGATAAACACTGAATTAGAAACCAAAACCGTCTCAGTGGACAAATTTAGTCTTAGTAACACTATTAAGTGTGGTTATTATTGAAGTGCTATTAAACCCAACTAAAAAAAAATAACTTTAAAGTCTGAGGGAATAAAAGAACCTATGTTTTACGGTCCTCTACATTAATGCACTGGTGGGTCCTCGATTTTGTCATTGCAAAATCAAATCTGAGGCATGATACTGAAATAAGGTGGTATTTCAATGAAATAGAATGTACTGAAATTCCTTTCACTGCAACAGTAATGATATTGGTGAAATAAGTTTGTCAACTGTTAATATTTTGAAAATCAATTGATTTTGATTTGATTGACATTTCTAAATTTTCAAGTTGATGAAACACATTCTGTGAGTTTTATTGTTTTCAATCTGAAAATGTTTAACATTCAGAATCAAAAGTTCTTCTGGGAACAGGTATGCCACAGTAACAAGGATAGAATATTTGGTTCAGAGCCAGAAGCCCTGAAGAGGAAAAGTGAGAACTAGCAAAACCTTCTCCTGTGGCAAACAGTCTTTGCTGGAGGCTAAACTAGCTCAGATGTACTTTGGTGTAATATAGTTCAAGTCTTCACGGCAAGAAGTATTTCAGTGTTAGTTTGAGGTAGCATAAGTGAGACAAAATAGCCAATAGTTGAGTAATGAAGAGAGCCTCTTCATTATGAGAGAGCACAGATTTTAATTGTACGAAGCAGGACAGAGCATTTTGCTACATTCTTATAAATTATTTACTCAAGTCCTGAGCCTATAAAAGGTAATATATCTCTCTGATGTATTTTTCATATAATACTTCTAAATAGACTTTGAATTTCCTGTTATAGAATGAGAAAACCTGTGAAATACCCAGAATTTTCACAGGGTAGCAAAATACCTTCCCACTATAACTAAAACAACTTCAGCAATCCTTTGCAATCAGTGGATTGCAGTAGACGAAACCAGGTACCTAGCCAGGTGCAATTCAGGGCAGATTCTTGTGTGACTTGAATTGTCAGTTCAGTTGACAGTTTCAAGATTTTGTGCATGGGTTTGAGTTTCTGTTCACCTATTTAAAACAGATACATTTATATGATGCTTTGCCAGATCTAGAGAGATGAACCCATTTGTTTTTATTTATTTTTTGGGGAGTTACTCCATCCAAGCACACATTCTATAAAGTCAGTCTGTCATTACAGGCTCTTTACACTGTATTTTTTCTTCAAACTTTGTAAACTGTATACCACAACTTTCAGCTGTGTAAATGTTCATCATACTGAACCAAAGCGGTAGCTACTTGTGGACTATGTTGTGAACAGTTCACAATATAAAGAATTTCAGGATATATAAATTTCCAGGACTATGTCTAATATAGAGTTCCCTACGGCAGTGCCCAAAATGTTGACATTCAAAGTTTGAAGAATGACTATACCACTTAAAAATACGTAACTTGAGGTGCAACCATGTAAAATTTCATATTACAGTACTTTTGAAATATTTGACTATCAGGTCAGTGACTCTTGGAATAAGTGTTTTCCATGGTGCTGTCTAATCCTTAGATTTGGATGCAAAAATACATCTTCTGTCTTTTTTATGATATATTTGACTATAAAGTACCGTTCATTAAACACTTTCTTGAAAATTAATACCATGACCAAAAGATCACAGGTCTGAAATTACTTAGTCTTTGTTGAGAATTGCTGTTTTATTTACTGAAGTGGCATAAGGTTTTATAGCAATTTTCTTAGAAATATTCTTTGCAGTATTAAGGGGCCTGATTTTGTTGTTACTAATTGTACTTCTGACTTTTTTGTAAAACATGTTGAAATGCCAAGGTCTTCTTGGGACAATAATTAAAACGCCTATGTAAACATCTGATCTTTAACTTGCAGTTAAAGTTTTGGTGCAGTAAATATGTAATGCAAAAAATTTTCAGATCAGGAGAAATATATTAAATAGTTCCATTATGGTCTTTTCATCATCTTCATTCTTGTGAAATAAGAGAAAACTTTGCTTGCTATCTGTCTCATTTCTGGCTTTTAGAGAATATCAAGTATGCATGTTTAGAATGAACTAATGAAAAGGAAGCTTATTTATAGCCATTTCTAATGAAAAACCCTAGGCTGTGTACAATTTTCATCTGTAAATGTAATAGAAAGTACTTTCTGTTTTATAGACTGGAGTGCTATACAAACAGCAGAAATCCTGCAATGAAAAGGTTTAAAAATCTTGGAAACATGAGAAAACATCAAACCATAGTAAGGATAAAGAGCAGCCTTGTTTTCATTAATATTACTTTGTCTGTCTTAACCTAACACTTTGTATCCCTGCATGGCCAGTTAGGCAATTAGGTCCTCTGGACAGACAATTGGGAGAGTGATGCAGAACTTAAAACAGCAAAACTGCACTGTGGAAGTTTAGTTTCCTCCTGATAATTAGTCATGTCTTATGTAAGTGGTTAGATTTCAGCAGCTTAAAAATGGACATCTTTTTAGTCTTCATTTGGTTGTTGCTAACAGGAATAACACAAAGTTGCAGAGTTTAAAAATACATACTAGACAACTGAGATGTCTGGTCTGTTTCTTTTACATAAGGACTAGATTTTTTCACAGGATAGTCTAGACGGTGGCAGAATGAAGTGAGGCAGCAGCCCACACACAGTTTGGGGAGCAAATGCTTAAACAGGTTTCTGAGTTCTTCTCCGCCCAGAGATTTTGTTACAGAAAAGACTAAAAAATTCAGAAACATCTTGAGGCTCTCTAAGTACAAGGTAGGATAGGAACAAAAGACAGCAAGTGATTAATCCCATTATTCTGACTTTTGATAGTAAGGGCACGCTTTTGTGGACTACAGGTGTAGGGAAAAGGGAACAATGAGAGAGCTGGTTGTTAAGTTTCTACAAGCTGGTTCTGTGGAAGTGGCAGCAATTTGTCATGAAAACACTGATAGGGAAGGATGTTCTCGTAGACACTGACTAAGGAACCACAGCCTTTGTGACAGGAGAAGGGAAATGGCCAGCCTAGGTGAAAACAATCTGTAAGCAGCGTAGTATTGTCTGTTATCAAAGGTGAATCATTTCCAGCCCAGCAGGGAAGAACTTCCGCAACAGAGAATTCATTGTACTCATGGTTTAACTCAAAGCCTAACTGAAAAAGACAGACTGAAGAAGAAGACCAGCAAGTTCCTAGGATGTGGGTTTTCTTCTGCATTAAATAATGCACACAGTAGCATTTTAGCATCAACAAAATTAAAAAGATGAGCTAACATTTTGAGTTGAAGGACAGATAGATCTCTGAAGTGTTATTTTGCTTTATTTTTATGCAAGATGGAGTAGGTATATATATTGTGTTGGGCCAGCAGTTCTTTAGAAACACTTACTCAATGCACCTTTTGAATAGACTGCCCTCTGAATACTGAAGTATTTCTCAATTAATTTATGTCGCTGTTCTTATGGCCAAAGCTTTGCCAGAACTTGCCAGAACTTACACACTACTGAAAATTATTTGATATGTGATACCAATGAACAGTGGTTTTAGAAGGGAAACTTCCAAAAATATTGTGCCTACTATATACATTATCAGTCAGTTGTCATTTCATAGTGTCGAGACACTTAGAGTATGTCCACACTGCACAGAACAGTAATGGGTCAGAGCTCAACAAAATCTCAGTTTAAGGCCAAGGTAGACATGTATGCGTGGTGGAATACAGCTGTGGGGAGACCTGTCCTGCCTGGTTTGCCTCCACATCTTCATGGAAAGCTGAAAATGTACTTTTCTGAAACCAACGTTTCCCTGAAATCATTTGGGAATTACTAATTTTAGATGTTTGATAAGTATCATTTGAAACACATGAAGACAATAATCAAGGCAGTTATGAGTGGAAAAGGTGGATTAATCTGGAATATAAATTTTGTTTATTTCACCTCAGGCTTTTGAGATTCAGTTGTAAGAGAGAGTGAATTATATATTGCTGACAGGGATATGCAGTAATGGACAGAATAGCAAAATTGTTTCAGAGGAGCTCCTTAGGCATCAATTTCTGTGTCAATGTTTAGTATTTCCATTAATGACCATGGCCTGATTATTAGGGATATCCTGACATCACAAAATTGGGAGGCTGTGTTAATCTGGAGAAGGTTTGGGACCTGCTATAGAAAAAATCATACACATGGCAGTAATAGGAATAGAAATGGTGTGAAATTATATAATACAAATTTCATAGTGGACACTCCAGGATATAATGGCTGAACTACAATTCAGGAACTTAGCTGTGGGAAATGACAAGAGAAGGATCAATTTATCATCAGATCTCAGTATTTTCAGTGTGGATTTTGGAGTCATTGTTTATGTTGTTTGTTGGGGCCTTTTTTTTTCTTCTTCTTTTTTTAGTTTTCAGGTAAAGTTCCAGAGGAGATTTAAAATATATTTGATGCAAAATATTTGATGCCAATAAGGCTACACCCCCACTACAGGACTATAACTTCTCAGCTTTTCAGTATTTATCTCAGTTTCCCGTGATCTTTGAGATAGAGATTCAGTGACACTGCTGCTGAGGTAGAGAAACTCCTCCAATTTGGAGAAGGGGTAGGCTTGTACCTCTGTGTAAAACAGTAAAATAAAAAGATTATATTATAGAGTATCATGAACCCTAGAGCTTCATGAACTTCTCCATCAGCAGAGTGAAAAATGCTACTTTATATAAGTGATCAAATACTTACTTGTCTTAAGAAGGAAGAGTGTTTCTTCTTAGGGAGGTGATAGAAAATCAGCTTGGACAGTCAGTCCCATCAATAATTCTTTACAATTCTAAGTAGAACCTTCAGACAGAATTTTTTCCTTCTGATTTCATTAATGCTCAAAATCTAAACAATATTTGCTCTTGGAGTTTCATTTTCTTTTGTTTCATTTTATTACCACCGGTAGTATTTTTACCAAACATCCCCACATAGAGTATTTGAAACAAGTTTTCTTTCTGCTTATTTTCTATTTGATTTGGTCAAAGAGCCAAAAAAAAAAGTCAAGTCTAACTCTACTAGCAAGCTCAGTATATAAAAATCCATAATTATCAGTGACGTACTTTGAATCCACCTTTTCTTTCCATATTTTTATTCTGTTTATTTGAAAGAAGATTCATATGAAAAAAAAACACAATACCAACAGTAATTTTCCTAGCACATTCATTATTTAAAATCTCTATTGCTATGGGGTTTGTGTTTTGAAGACAGTAGCTGAGATCAGAAACAAAAAAAAAACAGCCAGCAGCAGCATTTATGCATGTTGTTTTAGTTAACACATTTTTCTATTAATCTTATATTTTAGATGGCAGCTTTGGCACTTTTATGTATTTCACATAGCAGCTGAAATGCAGAGCCCTTGTGAGTCTGATCTGACAACCTTCACCACTAAGGCAGAGCTCCTGTTGTTAGACAACTGGACTTAACGATCACAGCAAGCAGGACTGTAAATTTATTTGCATGTTTCTGTGTGATTGTAACAGTGTTGATGCTAAATCAAATTCAATTAGCAAGGGCTTGCTAATGAGTTACAATGCTTTGCAAAGTAGAAAGTACTAAGCGTTTTTCAGTCTCTAGCCTGCAGACTAGTTATTCCCAGTGTTAACGGAGCAGTAGTTTAAGGAACTGCTACAGGATTTTCTTCCTAGATTAATGTTTAAGGGTGCTTTGCTAATGAATCTCTGAAAAAAATGTGTTGAGGGTTACTGGAGAAGGAGATGGAAGAGACAGAATGCAAGCAGCTTTTTTGTCCTCAAGCACTCTTGAAGTGATTTATAAAACCTAGCATCATAGCGAGCAGTGGAAACTACATCAGCAGAGGACAGCATGGCTGAACAAAGTACCGAGTTGGGATATGTGCCCTGTGAGCCACCAGACTTAATGCCACTGCTCCTCGTGCTATGCTGGTGAGTGTTGCACATCCCATGAGTGTGCAGTTGGCAGCTGCCATATGCTTGGTTGTGCAGTGGGTGCATCACTGGCTGCACCCAGCAGAGCACGTTGGTAGCCTGGAGGCTGAAGGCGGATGCCATGAAGCCTTGGGGACTCATCTTTGGCTAAGACTGCAACTCTCAGCATCTGCTATGCTTGGCTCTGCCAAGTGAGCAGTTAAAAGCGGCTTTCCTTATGCATCACCTGCCAGGGCAAGGTGGAGGGTGTGTGCTCAGGGGCTGTTGGACACCTAGCTGCCTTCATCTGTGTGCCATTTACTGCTCACTTTGTAAACTTGTCTGTGTAAGGTTTTTTGGTAAAAAGTGGGGTTTTTTTGTAAAAGAGCATATAAAAATCTATTTCATAATGCATGGATGACGTGGTCCCCATTTAAATTACAGAGTAGGAATTACAGTAATAATTTTCCCTTTAAGGTCTGCTGACAAGTCCAACATTGAATTCTCAAGCAAATTATATGTATGTCATTCAAGCTGAATTGTCTCTCTTATAGGCCTCTATCAATGTATCAATATTAACTTAAAGTGATATTTTAGTTTAATGTTTTGAAATACTCATATTCTCAGTAGGTGTGACATCTCTCTTTGGCTTGCACACACACACACACTCTTTACATTATTGTACGTGTATAAAATCAGTGTTACATCCTGATACCATATGACCCCAATTTCAACTGATGATAGCTTTGTACAATTAGAGTCATTCGGGCTGATTGTTTTGCCTGAACTGATTATTTGCCTATTAATAAGTGTTCCTCAAAAATGTTTCTGAAGTATTTCTGTTACTTCCAGAATGAAGGTTTGAGGACAGTGTTCCATGTTGTCGAAACTGAAGTCGTGACCAAAACTAAACTATGTGCTACTGTGTAACCAAGGTCTTCACATTTGCTCTGGTTTGCCTCTGAGTATCCATAATGCCTGTCATGTTTAGCAAACATATATAACACATTGTTTATGGCAGCTTATGAGGAGTCCCAAAGTAAATCTGGAACCAAATCCAGTCATGTACTGTTTCAGTCCTCTCCACTGACATTTCCTTCTAAGTCAGAGCTGATCAAGGCACTCGTGCCCCCATGCTACAATACACCATGTCCTGGGGGGGGTTTTTTGTGAGAACTGTACTGCACACTCAGTTGTCCAAAATTGTACGTATTAACATAATAATAGGAGCAAGGATGGGGAAATGCCTTTTAGCCCTTAGCATCATCTTTTGGAGAAAACTACACTACACTGGTACAGCTCTACTTTAAGAACTGTGTGCAGTTTTGGTTGCCTCATAAGGAGGACATCAAACTCCTAGAGTGTGTAAGACGGTGAAAGGCCTCGAGAGCCATATTTACGAGGAGCAGTTGAGGTCACTTGTTTTGTTTAGCTTGGAGAAGAGAAGGCTGAGAGGTGACCTCGTTGCAGTCTACATCTTCAGGGTGCGGGGTAGAGGCAGGCACTGGTCTCCTCTCTGGGGACCAGCAACAGGACACAAGGAAAAGGAATGAACCTCTATCAAGGAAAGTTCAGACTGTAAATTAAGGAAAGTTTCTTCACTGAGAGGATAGTCAGTCACTGGAGCAGGTAAGTAAGTGGTCAGGGCACCAAACCTGCCAGACTTCATGGAGCCTCTGAACAAAACTCTTAGCCATGTGGTTTAGTTTTATGTAGTCTTGCCCAAATCAGAGAATTGGATTCAATGATCCCTATGGATCATCCTTGGGTCCCTTCCAACTTGAAATGTTCTGTGAAACTGATTGTTGGATACAAGTTGCCTGATTCTCAGACATCTCATTGTCATGAGATGTACCTCAGGGGAAATACACTTCACAAATGTGCTGTAGAGGCCCTCCATTGCTTTGGAGCTACAGTCTTTAATTTCTCTTTATACCAGACCTGTGGCAGGCTTGGAGTAAGCAGGATTTTTGCCTGGAGCTGGCCAGGGCTGTAACTGGAGCTGAGATCCTTTCTAAATTGCTTCAAATTGCAGCCCTGAAAGGAGGGATCCTCTCAAAGGTGATATGGCCTGAATCCAAGGAAGACCAAGGAACCTTTTCCTCTGCTTTTCAGGGTGTGGGGAGGTTAACCATGGGGATTTCAAAGTCTCATTGTTTCTGCATCAGATGGAATTGTTGGAGGTCTCTCACATTTGTACACAGCTGAGTGCAGATATTCATTTGTATGTGTGCAGGCAAGGGATTAAGGCCCAAATGCTTGATGACTAGTTGCCTGAAATTTTTGATCACCAGTTGTTGTTGCTGTCCTCCTTGTCTGAGGTCTGTGAGACACTTGAAAGAAAAATGGACCTCTTTTGCTGTAACTGACAGTTACACTCTTACCTGACAGTTAATTTTTATTTTTTTTTATCTTTTGGTGGTTAAGAAACAGCAAACATCTCCTTTTATTATATTGTCTTATATTTACTCCTTATTCCTCAGCTGCTGCTTTTTAAAATTGGCATATGCCTATCTGGTAAATGAGTATATTTATAGTTTAAACATTTGAATATCAATGAGTATTTTTTAAAAAAAGGCCAGTGAAAAAATTAAGAATTCTCTTTTTAGAGAATTGTAGTGTGTAGTGTGTACAGTAAATAATACTCCAGGCCAAACACTGAACAACAAGTGGAAAACAAGCTATTCTCTTATTGTTGTTCAATTACCAACTACCCTATGTATTATGTGAGGTAGAGTTCTCTGGAGATTGTATAATTGAATCTCCTAATTCACAATTGTATCATAGCATACACACAACAGAGGGGAAAATTATTTCTGGTTTTCCCTATCTCCAGAGAGCTTGAACCCTTGTCTTTTGCTTGTGTTACGCACATTGTGTAGCGTGAATGATAACATTGTATGACCATGAGATGGTTCAATGTGGTCTAATTATTCAATCAAGAACACTTGGAAAATACAGTAATTTGCTTCACAAGTGAATCAGATTATAATCTGCATTTTCCATTGGTGAAGACTAATCCAAAACAAAGGAGTTGAACTTAATTTATATGACCACAACAGAACAAAGTGTATCTCTGAAGTGCAATGGAAGAACTAGGTGGAATATAATTATTATTTTATTTATTTAAAACATCAAATTTTTACAGTCCTCACACATTATTTCTGTAATTGTTTTTAATTTTTAACCTTCATTTGTTCAGAATGTTTCCTGTTCCCTCTACAAGTTGGAAAAACAGATAGTTTTGGAGAAGGGAGTATTTCTGTTACTATTGCAGTAGTACTTCAAAGATATTTTCTGCTCTGTAGAAAGAATTGTTTGCAGTAAATATGTGGAATTGTTGTATTGAAAACAAATCATAGCATCCTGCCATCTTTGAGAATGTTCTATTGGAACCTGAGTGCTGCATTTTGTTTTCATTTCTTTAGTGTTTTGCTTTAGACTTTGTGGAAAGTTACATTGTAGCCTGGGAGTTATGCTTTGCATACTTAAAGCTTTCCATTTGTGAAAGGGCTGCAACACAAAGTTTCACAGTTATCCTGAAGGAAGAAAACACACCTATGATAACACTTAAAATGACATAACCATTCAAGTGCCAGGCTTCTGTCTTTTGGCTCTCACTTTCCAGATCTATCTACATCACTGCCTCAATGGAGATAAAAGGTGCAGAGAATAGCTTTAATTACATCATGAATTACAAGTCTGTTTTAGCCCTCTGCTTAGTACAGCAACAGGGTATGCACCAAGTGGATGGTCCTGAGAAGGTTTCAATTGCAGTAAAAGACTTTAGTTGAGTCTGAATCCGTAACAGTATGGGAGAAGGCAAAGAAAAAGGTGGAGCCACTAATGTGAGTGCAAGCATATGGATGGTTAAGAGGTGGAAGCTCTTTTAGGGTAAGCACATTGGAGCCTTTTATAGAGGTAAGAGAATTACAGAGGATTTTTCTCAGGGTTAAATCATCTTGTATTGAAGGATTAAGTTGCTATAGTTAACCTGATCATAGGTAGGAAGCAGTGTAAGTACCAGTCATAAAGCAGTTTTTCTTTCTTTATCTAGAACTGAGGTGGAACTGGACTGTAGTTCAATGACTATGTATAAGCCATATAATCCTCCTTTGTTTGCTGCCTGAAAGCAAGATAAGAAAATTGAGACAAATATGCAGTTTGGTAGGAGTGAAGAGAGAACAGCTTTACTGGTGAAGATCCTGTGATCCCAAGAGGAAAAGAATAACAATCTCTCTATAATCTTCTTAGCTACCACCCATCATACCATCCAACTAAAGTCCGTCTAACTCTTACACCCCTTAAGTGTCCAACAAGAGTGTGTCTTATTACCTGTCCCCTCCCAGGACTTGCCCCTTGGGAGGCCTAAGCTTATGTTTTGTCTTGCTACCCTTTTATCTTTATCTATACAGAAGAATACCAACATCTGAACACAGGCCTTTGTGGGTAGTTTTTAAGCTACCCAGCTAAAGTGAATCCCCAGAAGTATAAGTCATACCCCTTAAGGCATCACTTTCTCTGCTTTGCTTCTCTCTAACTAAAATGTTAGTAACAGACAGCTATTATGAAATTAATTCAAAGTAACAGGTTTGTTTATGAAGTAGAAGTGTAATTTCTTGTTTAAGTAAAAATGATTTTGAATTGTTTCTTTATTATGACCAGTCCCTGAGGAAAATCACTGATTCAGGCTTGGTCCATATTCCAAAATGGAATTTTAAGTTGTTGACTTCACTGTTAAATATTTTTAGGATCTTCGTCTGTTGCTGTTAGCTACCTGACCTGCTTTTCTATGGAAGAAAGGCTACGTCTGCATATAAAGCCTGTGGTATGTGAACATTCTGAATGTGGAGCTGTGGCTGCATGCTGTTTATTGTCAACAGATTTATTTTATAGTACTGCTGATGACAGGTACTTGAATTTTACTTTTTTATGACTGCATCCACACAAGACTGAAAATAAGAAAGGGGTGCTTCCTACTTCCCACTGAGATTGCAAGCCTCAATACCATTATAGCATGGGGCCTCTCCAGATAGCTGAAGCTGAAGCAGTGTAGTGAGATGTAGTAAAAATAGGCAAGTAAGGATTTGATCATGGTATTAGAGGGAAGATGGAACAGCAGATCTCCTGGACTCTATATTGAATTACTGTGCTAGGCCTTTGGAGTGGACCGGATTACACGTTGTGTAAGACCCCAGGTTCACCTCACAAGCCCATTGAAAGGATTTTAGATCAAAAAGATATGGCCCTAAAATCCACTTGATATTTCTTAAAGGGGCCTTTGATTCTTTTGCACCTTAAGGCTGCGCACGGGAAAAATGCTACAACATTTCCAGGAAATCAAAATAATACACTATTGGCAAACTTTGGAAATAGGGGAACTTGGCAAAGGTTTAAACCAAACATTCAGTGCATTTCACAAAGCCATTTTGTGCCTCGGTTAGGGGCTCTAGAGGGTGTGATGTGGAGCAGTGGTTGCCAGTTTAACAGCTGTACTAGAGGCTCTCAAGGAGGCAGAGTATTGGTGGGACAGAGCAGCATTCCACTTTGGCAGAGGTTGGCCTGCTCCCTCCTCACACAGTTATTTTGAGCCAGTAACAGCTTCTTTTTCAGTCTCTCACACTTTGCCTGTCAGTTATCAAGCTCTGCCATGTGCTCTAGAAATTACAAGTATTACTCTGTATTCAGAATCAATGCTGGAATGACACATTTTAGGTGCTGCCTGTTCTACATCTTTGTATATCTACTTGTTTAGTTGACATGGGATGACCACAATGGCTCCAGTGCCTCCTCTGGGTCTTGTAGACATGATACTCCAAATTCCTGGACACTTAGCAAAAAAATAGCCAAAAGAGTTTGCGAGTGCTCCTAGAGCTACGAATGAAACCAGAGTCCACTCCTCATGTGCATCTCCCTGTTAGGAAAGAACTGTTTAGGCAAATGTGCCTCTCTAATTCACAATTACTAGCCTCTTCAAATTCAGGCTACTCTTCCTGAAAAATAAAGCAGGTTAAACAGCATCTTGAGGTGCATTCAAACTGAATCTAAAGGTTGAGGAAGTCACATGTGATTAAATGTAGAATGGCAGTTTTACCCCATTTGTCTATTACTATGGACACAACTGAGCCCACCCTCTCCTAAGTTTTCAGTGCCGTCATTTCTCTGGGAGTTATTAAAATTTATCACCTATAAAATATTAATTGTACAAATACTATGGGTCTTCAAAGTTCACTCTATCTTAGACAGTAAGTCTGTGTGTATTTATTCTCCAGAATGGCAGGAAGCCCTGGATTGTTGAACTGTTCTTAAAACTATGTCTGTTGGTCAATGAGTTGTTCTTAAATCTCTTTCTTGAGATACTGAAAATGCAGTAAGAGCTGTTTGAAAGCTTTATGGACCTCTGTTCTTTCTCAAAAACAAGGTTTTTTTTTACTCTGTGATATTACTGAGAAGTACTGATAAGCAATATTGGATGAATTCTGTTACAGACTGATTTTATTGCTTCACCTTCTAGTATCATCAGGAATTTATAATATACTATGTCATTGTCATCTCTTCCTCCTCCTGTTTTCTTAAATCTTTTTCTTCTTTGGATGACGATTGTTTGTGTAGCTATTTGTATGTAAGTCAGCTCTCAAAGCAATTAATTTATTAAACTGTTGAGTTGCATTACTGTATCAGCTCAAAATTAAGTAGGTTTGTTATTTGGATATTTTATTTTGTTTGTGTTACCTAATAGCAACTGTTTTGTATGTGAATATTCAGAGAGTGAGATGTATACCTGAGGGACCAAAGCTCAGTGTCAGGAAGACTCTTTTGCATCCCACTACTATTTCATTTGATCTAATAGAAACAGACATCCTTTTCTTAAGATCTGAATGAAAATTTCTCAGAACCTGGCCAATATTCATGCAATTAATCTTTAGTATTCTACCTAATGTAATGTTCATTCTACCTGCATGGTAGCGTAATTAACTAACATGCTAATAAATAATGATTGGATGGCTACTAAAATTGACTTTGTGATCACAATAATATGCAAACAAGTCACTGGATATTTACACTTTCATAGGTACAAATACCCTTTTTGTAAGGAAGGGAACATGGATACAGGCGGAAATCAAACACACTGGTTGGCATTGGCATCACTGGAGATCAATAATCTATGAGTGTACAACTCATGACATGTATGGCAGCTACTCAGTGTATGGTTAATTGTCACTGCTTGTAGTTTTTGTAATATGCGTTAGTCTTTTACAGTTCTACAGTACATATAACTGGTTACAAGAAATAAAAATGCGTATGTCCTTGTAATGCTGACACTATATTATTTAGTTCAATGATTTCTGCTTTTAGCATTTAATGAGCTGTTTTTCTGTGGTAGGCATGAGTTAACAGGTTTTCTTCTCAGATGTGTGATTTGGCCTCTTTTCAGAACAAGTAAACAAAAAAAATGGACTGACTACCTTTGAAATGCTGAGTTCATGAACGTCTTGCATTTTTTAAATTCTCCATAGGATATAACAGTGGATAAAAAAAAAAATCTTTTAGTGGTTTCAGTACTGATTTGTGATGCATTTTTTACAAAACAAGATTATGCCCACCAAACTGAAGTCTTCTACTATGCACTGTGTGCTTTAATGAGGTCCCTGCTCACCATAAATCTAGAGACAAACTGGAAAAAAGGAGTGAGGGCCAAGGACATGTAGAAGAGACTACTGTTGCTGAATTTCAGAACTCCACAGTTTATTTTTTTCAAATACAAGGCATTTTGTTAACATCCTTTGCTGTTGTGGCTGTGATTTTTAACTGAAGACAATTTTTATAGCTTCCCAGGCTTAAGCAGAATTGCTTATGTAGTTTTAGCTACATTTCACCTGCCCGAGTGAAAAATGTGTCACATTCTGAAACTGATACTTGTAATTTCTATGTTTAAAAGTTCACTGCAGGCCAAATCTGCAGTTGCTATCAAGGAAAATAAGAACTAGATACTGTACAGCTGATTCCAGTAACTGAAGGACAGGTGAGGGTCAGTCTCTTCTCTCAGGCAGCCAGTGACAGAAGGAAAGGACAGACTCTCAAGCTGTGTCATAGAAAGTGTGATTGGGCATTGGAATGGCTGGTGGAGTCACCATCCCTGGAAGTGTTTAAAAAGAGACTGGAAGAGGCACTTAGTGCCATGGTTTAGTTGATGAGATGGTGTTGGTAATAGGTTGGACTTGATGGCCTTGAAAGTCTTTAACAACCAAGTTAATTCTGTGATTCTGTACTTGATCTCTGAATGTCAGCTACCTAAGTGTTGAGATTTTCATACCAGGGGCCAGATTGGACAAGACAAGGGAGGAGATGGGACATATGATGTTAATGTAAGAAAAGACTTTACCAGGGCTTTGAAAGCTTCTGCTTTAAATATGCTATCCAGATGTCTTTTTTTATCCAGGTATATAGGATAAAAAAGGACCTAGTGGGATGCCAAGAGTAATTTTGTTTACAAAGGTCTTAGTGACAAACACACTCTCTCATTTTACTTTAAATTTAGGCATTTAGAATGGCAATTACGGAGAGTGAGATTTTTTAGAGAAAAGCTTGACTTCAGCTAAGTTTTGTATACAAACACTGGCAAGTGTAGCTAATGCTACTAAGATTTGTTGTGTATAGAAGATTAAGGATGGCAGGAGCTACCCAGTAGCAAGGGAAAGAATGCTAAATAGTAGAGTGTCTACAGATTGCTTCTTATTATTGCACAGATTTATGGATGGAAGGGAGGATAAGGCAGCTCACCATTAACCTTTTGCAGAACAACAAATTCTCCACATTCTACATACCTGTCTTGAAATAACTAGACCATAAACAATAAAGATGGTTGCATTTTCCTCTTCAAATACTTCATGTATCCACTATTGTGCAGTCTAAGCCAGTCATAGCTTAAATTAGCTATGTTAATTATTACATCAAAATTCAGATCTCCTAGTCAGGCCCCGCTTAAAAACAATAACCTAAAATATGGACAACTTAACAAAAATTTCATAGAATATTTTGAGTTGGAAGGGACCCACAAGGATCATCAAGTCCAACATATAATTCAATGGATCAAAAAGAGATCAAACTCACTGCCTTGAGGCTACTAACACCATGCTCTAACCAACTGAGCTAATCTCAAGGCTTATCGACACCTGTATTTACAACATCAGAACTGATGTTCCTTTCCTACCCAGCCTGAGGGCAATAATCAGATATTGCAGTGAGGAACCAACATATGGGTGATTGCTAAACTGAGTTTCACTGACACAAGGAATAAAAACCAGCTTCAGATTCACACTATAGTTAAAAAAAAATTTACATCCTGTGACGAAGCAGTGATTATTTTCACTGGAAGGAAAAAAAAAAAGAAAAAAAGGAGAAAATGTTACTTAAAATATATGGGAATGGCATTTATCCATGAATTAATATAGCTGAGAGAAACACTGTAGGCAGACATGCCACACAGAGCAGAGAAAAAAAAAAAAACATTACTTGTGAGTCAGGAGAAAATTTCAAAAAAGGAAAAAATAATTCATATTGACAAGTGTAGGAAAGGAAAGCACAATTTTTGCAGAAAGAAATTATAGTACCTTGTCAAGCAAAGGAAGCATTTCAATCTACATCAGGAAAAAATATTTCTGTATTGGAGTTTCCTAATTAATTCCAAAAGTACATAAGCTGAAACAATGCTTGTTGGTGTTTAAAAAAAACAAAACACTTTGTGCTTTTTGAAGAGAGGAGAGGGAGAGGGAGAGGGAGAGGGAGAGGGANAAGGAAAGGAAAGGAAAGGAAAGGAAAGGAAAGGAAAGGAAAGGAAAGGAAAGGAAAGGAAAGGAAAGGAAAGGAAAGGAAAGGAAAGGAAAGGAAAGGAAAGGAAAGGAAAGGAAAGGAAAGGAAAGGAAAGGAAAGGAAAGGAAAGGAAAGGAAAGGAAAGGAAAGGAAAGGAAAGGAAAGGAAAGGAAAGGAAAGGAAAGGAAAGGAAAGGAAAGGAAAGGAAAGGAAAGGAAAGGAAAGGAAAGGAAAGGAAAGGAAAGGAAAGGAAAGGAAAGGAAAGGAAAGGAAAGGAAAGGAAAGGAAAGGAAAGGAAAGGAAAGGAAAGGAAAGGAAAGGAAAGGAAAGGAAAGGAAAGGAAAGGAAAGGAAAGGAAAGGAAAGGAAAGGAAAGGAAAGGAAAGGAAAGGAAAGGAAAGGAAAGGAAAGGAAAGGAAAGGAAAGGAAAGGAAAGGAAAGGAAAGGAAAGGAAAGGAAAGGAAAGGAAAGGAAAGGAAAGGAAAGGAAAGGAAAGGAAAGGAAAGGAAAGGAAAGGAAAGGAAAGGAAAGGAAAGGAAAGGAAAGGAAAGGAAAGGAAAGGAAAGGAAAAGGAAAAGGAAAAGGAAAAGGAAAAGGAAAAGAAAGAGAGAGAAAAGAAAAAAAAGGAAAGAAAAGAGATATCTTAGGTTGAAAGTGGGTTTGGTAATATTCTTGTTTAGCCATCAAGGCAAAAATCAGTCTTTCATTCTTTTTTGAAAAGGTGAGACTAAAGAAGTGTCTTCCTCCCTACCCACCAGGAAGACAATCAGGAGAGAATTATTTCTCCTTAGCAAACCTGATTTATGGCAAGGTAACCCACCTGTCTGATCATGGGAAGCCAGTTAATGTCATCTTTTGGATTTCAGTAAAGCTTCTGATACTGTTGTTCACAGTGTCTTTCTGGACAAAATGTCTGGCATCCAGTTGGATAAGCATGTCATGCAGTGGGTGGGTTATTGCTTCAAGGGTCGAGCACAGAGGGCAGTAATGACTGGGGTGACATCAGGCTGGTGACCTGTCTCTAGTGGGGTTCTGCAGGGCTCCATCTTAGGCCCTGTGCTCATCAACATCTCCATAAATGATTTGGACACGGGACTGGAAGGGATACTAAGCAAGTTTGCAGTCAAGACAAAACTGGGAGGAGCTGTTGACTCTGTTGAATGCCCTGCAGACAGACCTTGAAAAATTAGAGAACTGGCCAATCACCTACCATATGAAGTTCTTCAAGGAAAAGTGCCAGACTTTGCACCTGGGATGGGGCAACCCTGGATGTTTGTACAGGCTGAGGAATGAGATGCTGGAAAGCACTGCCATGGAAAAGGATGTGGGGGTTCTGGTTGATGGCAAGCTGAATATGAGTGAGCAGTGCCCAGGTTGCCCAGGAAGGCAAACTATGTCCTGGGAAGCATCAGGCAAAGTATCATCAGCTGGTTGAGGAATGTGATTGTCCCCCTCTGTTCTGAGCAGGTTTGGCCTCACCTTGAATATTGTGGCAGTTTTGGCACCACCGTATAAAAAAGATTCCAAGCTATTAGAAAGTGTTCAAAGGAGAGAAATGAAGATGATGCAGGGCCTTGAGGGGAAGCTGTATGAAGAGCAGCTGAGATCACTTGGTCTGCTCAGCCCGGAGAAGAGGAGAGTGAAGAGAAGTTTACAACTTCTTTATGAGAGGAAGAGGAGGGGCAGGCACTGATCTCTTCTCTGTGGTGACCAGCGACAGGACATGAGGAAATGGCCTGAAGTTGTGTCAGTGGAGGTTTAGATTGGATATTAGAAAAAGGTTTTCCACCAGAGAGTGGCTGGACCCTGAAACAGACTCCCCAAGGAAGTGGTCACAGCACCAAGGCTGACAGAATTCAAGAAGCATTTGGCTGATGCTCTCAGGCATGTGGTGTTAGTGTTGGGGAGGGTCCTGTACAGGACCAGGAGTTTGACTCGGTGATGCTTAGGGCTGCCTTCCAACTCATCATATTCTGTGATTTATGATAATTACCCTCAAGAAGCTGTCTAGATGTTATTAAGTCAAAAGATTGAGGATCTTTTGTAAATAATGTGTAATTTTTTATATATGCATATGTGGGTATTTATATGATTAGATGTTTAGATATACTTTTTTAGTAATTTTTCATTTTTTTGCAGCTTTTTAATACTGGCTATCAGACAGAGAACATAATATATATAGAGATGTCTGCTTCTCTGTCCACTGCTTGCATATTTGGGTTGTGAAATGCTGGGGGACAGCCTCAAGAAAACCCAAGAAAGTGTCAGCCTTGCTCTCAGGCTCTATTTCTCTGTTCCTTCTCCCAACTTTAAATTCAGAAAGTGAAAACAAGACACCAAAAATTACCTAGATCACTCCTCTAAATTCTTTGATTTGCTTGAGTTATTTATATGAAGTGTGTGCCTCTGGGAATGGGCATGAAAGTACTTTCTAAAAGTCCTTAGTGTGATAAAGTTTTGTGTTTACTCGTGCCTATTGCTTAAAGTTGAGTAAAACATTATGGGAAATGGCAGTGACATGTTGTCTGAAAGAACATCATGAAGATCACCTTGAGTGTAACTGCAGCAATGAAAGAGTAGACATTATCAAAGACCAAATATAAGTGAATGTGGGGAACATTTGATCAGTGCAATCCTGTAGGGTTGTCTAAATCTGTCAAGCTGTAAACCTACTCAAGAATATATCTTGTTTTCATTGTCATTTTATTCACAGTTGCTATATTTCTTTCCTTGGGGTTCTGACACTCTAAAAAAATTTTAAAAGATGTAAGCTTGTTCAGCCATGTCCACTTGTGATGTGTGTCTTGTTTCCGTAACACCTTTGGTTTTGCATTGGCGTAAATAAATACCAATAAACAATAAACACACTCCCATGTGGTGGCATCAGTTGGCATAGATTTTTCTTTGCTGTTTACTTTTTAGAGATATCTATGCAATTTTAATATAATTAATAAGAGCACAGCTTTGACTCTATAGGTTAAATCTGAAAGGAGGTTAAGTTGATTGAGCAGGATTTTCCCCTTGATAACCCTTGACCAATGATTCTGCTGCATCTTAAGTGAATTCATAGAATCACAGAGCGCTTAGGTTTGGAAAGGACCTTAAAGATCATCTAGTTCCAAGCCCCAAACCATAGACAGTTACATTCCACTAGACCAAGTGTCTTAAAGCCCAATCCAACTTGGCCTTGAACACTTTAAGGGATGGGACATCCATAACATCTCCGGGCAACCTTTTCTGTCAGGCACCGGTAATACATAATTCTAATATAGTACATATATTTTCTAATATAATGTACAGTATCTATATTGAAATCTCTATATTTTTGAATGCTTAGTACTGAAATATTTCTGCTCTAGGTCTTTGAGAAAATGATTGTGAATGGAATTTTACTGTTAATACAGACTTTAATGTAAATAACTGCATTTGTTCCTAAATAGCATTTTAATAGCAACTTGCAAGTTTTGCAAAGGTCCCATTTTTATAAGAGGTCCTTTGGAATAACCAGTATAAATATATTTGTATACTATATCAAACTAGAGTAAATTGTTTGAGCCTTTTCCTAAATCTTTTCTTGATCCATTCTGTTTCACTCAGTGTCTGGTAGTTATAGCTTGTTTCTTTAGGACTGAAATCTCACAGACCGCAGGCATTTTTTAAAAATTACACGATATTTTTAGTTCATTTCTGTGCAAATTGCAGGTCATAATTTTTTAAGATTGTTCTTTATTGTATTTATGCTTCATTGTAGATTTTGTAGCATTTCTCACCCATGTATTGGATTATTCTTCAAAGCCTGTATAATTCTTAATGAATTCTTTTCATAAGACTATTTCTGTATGGAATATCTATTTTTCTACATATTTGATATAAAAACCTGTCCTAGGTTAAAGGACAATAAGAGGTGTTATCAAACAAATGAGAGACGTAAAGGCAGCAATTTATTAAACATATGAGATGGGTGTAAATATGGATGGGTGTATGGATGTGGATATGAGTAAACTGATATGACTTGTTACTGAAGTGGTGCACCAAAAAGAAAAGCCCACAAAAACAACAATCAATGTCCTTGGAAATACAGTTGTCCCTTATGCCCTCTGGCAGTTGCAGCGTGCTGGAAGTGCAGGAGCTGCACTGACTCCTCCGGGCAACGGAGGATGCTCGGGAGCTCGGGGGCTGCAGTGACTCCCTTTCAGGAATCCAGGAGGGAGAAGAAACACGTGCAAAGAGAGTGGTGGATGCTGAGCCCAGGGAGAAGCCTCCCGCGGAAGAGATGGCGCTGTGGCACTCAGCCTAGGACCGAGACCCCCTGGGAACGCGGGGGAAGACTTAGAGATGGGAGCACAAGAACCTAGATCTTTGGTGAGGGGTCTGCGGTGGCCTCTGGGCGTCTGCGGGGGTCTCTCAGGGGTCTCAATGGCAGAAAGACAGTGACTGGTGAGCTCAGGAGTTTGCAGAGGAAGGTGGGAGCGGAGGAGTTGTGCTGGGTCCCAGTGGGCAGTGGTGCGGAGTAGCTCTCTCTCCTGCACGACACACCCAAAGAGGAAGCAGCCGCCTCGGCGGGTTCTTTACCCCAAGTGCCTCTCCAGTGGAGCAGTGCGTTAAGTCCAGGGAAAAGGGTTATGAAAGCGCACCCCCTCCTTTTCCCATCTTCTGACCCGATGTGCTCCAAGACGGAGAGGGGAGACGACTTTTCTTTGCAGTCTTCTGGCGTTGAAATGGGGCTCTTTGCTCCTCTGTCCCATAAGATGCCAGGCAGGGCATGTCTGCCCCAAAACCTCCCCCTTCCCTCGGGAACAAACGTGACAAGGTACTGATCAGGAGTGTCCCACCTCCATCCCGTAGCTCAGGGGCTCAGCCCCACCCCCTCGCTTGTCCGAGGAAAGGAAAAGAGTTATTATCTTCCTCTCCAACCCATCACAAAACCATACAAACCAAAATTACTACTTGATTATTTAGATAGTATTTCAAAGCAATTTACAACAGATTGCCTATGCTGGGAGAAAAATCAACTGTCAATGAAGCATTTTAAGAGGTTCTTTGAAAAAGATAGTACAAAAATAGAAAACATTCGACATATTTCCTCTGCTATTCAGCTGTGATACACTTTCTGGTTCTTTCAAAGTGTCTAAATAGAGTGTTTAAATACCACCAGGGGGGATTTTCTTGCCATTCTTCACTTCAGCCTTTTCCTACCACCACATCAATAAACTCTGGCCCATGTTCAGGTCATCATTAGCATGAACTTGTCAGTCTGTCTCTGACAATTAACCTGATTTTATGCAGAAATGATTTTAATTAACATTTTTTCCCTTTTGCTCTTTGAGATCAATTTACTTCCCTTTGGGCCAGGTTCTGCTTATGAGTATTTTGGAATCTATGCAGTTACTCTGACTACTCTGTATAAATGCATTCTGTGGGATTTTTTGTTTGGTTTTGTTTGGTTTTTATCATGAAAAATACCATTTTTTTGCTTTTGCTATTATTGAAACAACAATTGCAATAATATTTTTGAATACTGGAGGGAGAAAGACAAAATGGTTGTAACCCATTCAGTAATAGTCAAGTTCTGTTGTGGTATCTTACGCAAGTTGAATGACCTATTACTTTGCACATATTTCCTGCCATCAAGTTTTGACACTAGTCACTAGTTCTTTGGGAAAATAATTTATTTCTAAAGTCTGTCTTTAACAGTGAAGGTTGAAATAAGCCATGCAGGACCAGTTAAGTAGCTGACACTGCAGAAGGCATTCATGCTAGCTGTATTTTATTGGTAGCTCTACGTGCGTTTTTTTAAAATCTTCTCTTGCCAGCTTAATTTTCCATGTTGGTCCAATGCCAGATGACTCATTGTAAACATTGGGCACATATCCGTTGTGAAAATGCCATTCATCTGCACTCCATCTAAGCATCCTAGTGTTGAGCAGACCCTTCCAGCCCACGGTGGGTTTTTTTGCAATTGCCATTAATATTTTCCTTTGCTCTGTTTTTCTGTCCAAGAAAAACTCTTTAACATTTACACAGTGCTCCTCCTCCTACTTTTTGTCTTGCTCAGTGTTTTCCCACAAACTTATGTCACAACCTCTGCTTAAAGAAAATTAGCTGAGACATAGTTATTTCTTTTCATGGGATGCATAAGTTATCATTATATATTATGTTGGGTGATAAATTTGTCTCATTCCCTAACAAATATTGATGACAAGTCACCCTGGTTCTGGACAGGGCAGGGTTATTTTTTGCAGTAGCCAAGAAGAGGCATGGCTAGAACAGGAGGTTATTCTATGGCACGTCAGGTCACTGCCGGGGCAGGGGGAAGGGAGTCTCTTCCAAGGAGAAGGGGCTTCTAGTTGAGTAAATGTGTCAGAGGGAGCCATCCAGTATTGTCTATTGTTGGAGTAGGGCAGGGTGGGGGGCAGGTGGTTCATAGGAATGATTTCTATACTTGTACCATCTGACATTAGTATTATTTGTTACTATTTGTTTTTTTATCTCATTGCTGCTTCCAGTAAATTATTCTCATTTCAACCTGTGACCTTTGACTTCTGCGCCACCAATTCCCCTCTTAAGCATCACAGGAGAGAAAGGAAGAGGGAGTGGTCTGTGGTTTTAGTGAGAGTACTAATTGGTGAATACCATTTCGAAACCATGACACGAGAGATTGTCCAAATGCACAAAATATTTTAAAATGCTTGGAAAAAAAAAATTATTTTGTTCTGGTATATGTGTCTGTAATATTATGGCTATGAACATAATTGTCATTGTCTATTCCCAGCTCATGCAAACAGTCCTTAAGCTCTCAACATGTCATTTCAGTTGATCCTGTCATATAGGGATGATAAATCTTAGCAAAGTGGATAGTTAAGTAGAAATAAATTATTTTAATGTGACACTGCATGGTTCAAACTACATGATATATGCTTCACCTTCATTGCTTGTGTTGCTTTCATGAGTTCTGTATTCAGAAATTACAGTGTGTTTAGCTTGGTGTAATTGAGAATTCGACACATAGGATGTCTGGAGAGACGTGAGTTGTACCTGTCAATGCAGAATAAAGGTACTTCAGAAGTTGAAAATTCATGTGTGTCAAGCTAGCAATACATAATGTGTTTAATTTCTGTATGTTTTACCTACATTACACACCGGTTGCATTATCTCTTTAAAGTTGTCTGTACTATATTTGCCAAGGATGATAAACTGCTTACAGATATGAATATGTCACATTAATTCGTTCATTTTTGGGTCCAAAGTTCTTTGGACACTCACAAACCAACATTTTATCTTAGACCTGTGAATTTTGTATTTAGATCTCTGCAATAAATAAAAAATGCATACAAACTGATTATATGAAAATGGGAGGGAGTGGCTGATACACCTGAAGGCTGTGCAGCCTTCAGTGGATTCTGAATAGGCTGGAAAATTGGCTGGAGGGAAACCTAATGAGATTCAACAAAGGCAAGTAGTGTAGGGTCCCGTCCCTGGGGAGGAATAACCCAAGTACTAGTGCAGGTTGGGGCCTGATCTATTAAGAGAGCAGCTCTGTACAGAGGGAGCTGGAAGTCTTGGTGGGTGTCAAGAGGACAGTGTCAGATTGTTTTCAGTGATGTCCAGCAACAGGATGAGGGGCAACAGCCATAGACTATAACAAAAGAAGTTCCACCTCAGCAATAGGAAGAACTTTACATTGAGGGAGTCAGAGCGTTAGAACAGGCTGCCCAGGGAAGTCGTGGAGTCTCCATCTCTGGAGACATTTGAAACCCATCTAGATGCATTCCCGTGTAACCTGCTCTACATGACCCTGCCTTGGCAGGGAGTTGGGTTAGATGATCTCCAGAGGTCCCTTCCAACCCAAACAATTTTGTGGTTCTGTGATTTGTGAATTGCATCTATGCCAACAGCTTCTTACTGTCAGTTCATTCTAAAAAGTAACTATCTCGCATATGCAATATTTGAAGAACACAAGCACAGAAATACAGTTTTGAGACATGATTAGGCAAATAAAAGAGATGGTGTTAACAATTCGAATTTATAAACAGGCTGACACATTACTTGTGAGCTAATAGTGTAATAAGCTTGAAGTAGACCCACTGTTATGTCCTCATATGTAATAACACTGCAAAATAGAAACAGGAGAAGAGAAAACAGTACATACAACTCACCTGTCACAAGGACTGTCCAGCCTTGGATATAATTTATAACTTACTGGCCAATATCTGCTTTCAGTAGTATTACCTAAAGTGAAACTGTGTAAACTGTTACCAGGCCTGTATTGCTCAATGGACCTTGGGCTTGATGTGTGATTGAGGAACTGAAACAGATCTTGAGTCCTCCTCAAGGAAAAAAGATAACATAATAAACTGAAAAAACTCCTGTGACATTATATCAAAAGCTGCATTAACACTTTGTCTAAGGTTTTAGCAAACTGCACGTAACAGATAGAAGGTTGAAATAGGAAGGACTAAAAATGGGCAAAAACCTTCACCACGGAAAGACTTGTGCACAACTTGTGCACACAGCATGATCAGGAGCATCACTGGAGGAGCAGCTCATGGACACCTTTTTGAAACATCCTATAAGCTTAACAGAGACCCTTGGATTACCCTGTAGTAGAAGCTACAGTTATCTAAATGCAGTTAGAATAAACTGTCTAAGAGTATAAAGGTAACTTGTAATAAACAAACAGATTTGGATTCTCCTTGAGCAAGACACGTTTTGTGGATGGCTTTCTAGGGGAGGTCCGTCCATAGTCAGCCAGAAAACCCCCCTAGTGGAAGCAACCACTAGTGATCGAAATAAGCATCAGTGCTTTTCAGTGCTGTTAATCAGTATTAAGGGAGTATTTTTTTAGGAAAACAAAGATGTTAACCTGAGATTTGCTACTTCAAAACTGCGTTTTAGAAAGATCAACTGGCTGCTGAGACAGAACATACACCTTGAAAATTGTGATTAAATTATTTCGTAGCTGTATCAAGATTAACACAGAGAATTTATTTACTCAGCAGGCTAATTATGGAGAAGATTTTCCTTGGGTTCATTGTAGATAAAGAGAAAATAGTACAGTTTCAAGTTTAGGTAATGTATGAAGCTAGGTAATATTTTTATAGTCTTGAGAGATACCTGTTTGTATTCTGAATTTTCATTTCTCATAATGAATTCTTCATTCTTTAGTTTTTTGTTTATAATACCACTACAGTGGAACCTTTGTAGTGAAAACTTCCGACTGAAATTCATGTATTCAAATTTTATAGTGACTTTAGTCCAAAAGAAAGATGTAGTTTGATTTGATTTTAATCATTTATACTTTTGCTAGACTTGTAAGTTCCAAAAAAACTGAGATTGGGTTACCTGTGTTCTACTTGGGTGTATGCTTCAGCAAGTTAATTGGTAAATTTCAAATACCACTCAGGTAAGGAATTTGCACTTTTAGTGTCACTGAATACTGAGCATGAGACAGTGGAGTCAGAAATAAATGTTATTTTTCTAGATAAACTCACCACTTAATAAAAACTAATCTGCTTGATTCTCAGACCCCATGCTGAGCTTTCAGGGCCTAAAAATAGAAGAAATGGAAACAAAATCTTCTTGCATTGAAAAAGGTAAAGAGGGAGGGTTTAATGCAGTTTTTTCCTGCAGTTTCTTATAGCCCCCATCATACATTCAATTAGGTGGCACATTATATTGTTTATGATGTTTTCTTGCCCTTTTGTAGTCCACAAATCTCTTGTCTTTCTGAAATCATCCTCTGTTGAAAAATAGATAGAAATACCAGCAACAGACTTATGTAGTTAGCTTTCTGGTCAGGACCAAAACTAACATAGATTTGAATCCAAAAATAGGTTGTTTCTGTGCATCTTACAGAAGAATTTCTCAGTTGCTGTGCTAAACTTCCCAATTTAGCCATAGAAAATTGGCCAGTGAAGGAGAGATACAGCTCACATAGAGCTATAATATCACCTGATAAGCTTAAGTGTAAATTAGAAATCTCATAGATGCTTCTGTTAATGTGCATGCTAGAGAAACCTAGGGCTTCATTTGGGTTCATTTGTACTTCTGCCTCTGAACTGAAACTGGTTGTTCAAAGCAAATGACTGTATTTCTGCGCCTAATGGTTTCGGTCAAAGAAAACTTCTCATATACAGTAACATTCTCATGTACTGGAATAGAAGAAAGCTTTTTCAGCCTCAGAAATTAAACAGTTCAGCTCTAGGTGAGAGAGAAATCCCATTTTAGACTTTGCTGAAGCATGTTAAGTAATTTACAAAAGAGATATTACTTCAAATCCCTTAGGCAACAAGAAATATTTATCCTGCAATTGTGCCACAGTCCTTAATCAATGTGTTGGGTAAGAGGGAGTGTCAGCATCTTCATTTCCTTGCTGATTATGCTCTCAGACCCATAAACATTTGATGTTTTCCCAGAGATGAAATAATTGTTTCTGGTTCCAGAATAGGCTCCTTATAATAAACAAATACCTAGTAAACAAGAACCCTGGAGTAGGAGTAATTTTACATAAACATTTTGTTAATTTTCATTTAATTATGTACCACAGAAAATAGTCTGACTACAAACATTCTCTACTTTTTACACCTCATACTCTTCTATGTGTAATGTTTTCCTCCATGAGCACACTTCAGAAACTCTGGAGATCACAGAGTGATTACATGACAGTTTCAGCTACTCATCAGTCAGGATTTTTTTTTTTAATGTGTCAGTAACTACTTAAATACCACATAAATGTAGTTCCATAGTACAAAAGCTATTCAGCTGATTGATTTCTATTGTTTTGAAGTTTCTATAACAAAAAACTATAAGTAATATATTAGCTTTGGGAAAAAAATTCTTTTAGGTACGTATGGTCACCAAAAGCATAATTAACAAACGTAGCATGATTGTTAATTCAAAATTCCTAGTTAACTATTCATATAAGTCTGTGTAACAGATACACTATATTCTAAGTGATTGATGAAAATTGTCTTTCACAACCTGTGACATTTATGTCTTTATTGTTAACTTCATGTGATTTTCATAAATAGTTTAAATTCAAAATAAATTATGTTTGAAGGAATTCTGTTACAGAGAGTTTTATCATGACTACCTCTAATACATTTTGACTACTGAAGCACAGTAGGTGGATGATAATGATCTTGCAATTCTGATATCTTCTAATAGCTTCTATTTTTTTTCTTCTAACTGGCTGTGGCCTGGTAATTTTCATTTGGAAATATTTACAAAAGATTCTTTCTGTAATAGTTCCATATGGCAAGAATTGAGCCGTGACACTGAAGTTATGTGCTGTGAACAACAAAATACAGTAATTTTTGGAAATTTTTTAAAAGTTTGATTAAAAACTACAGGAAAAATGCCAGTGTACAATGTTGCATACTTGCAATGAGGGCAGGTGAGCAAGTTTGAGTCATTGGCACAGTGATGGATAGGTAGTCAGTTGATCCTCGCAGTAAAACCCTACCATCCACTTTCAGAATTGCGCTGGTACATTGAGTCAGAGGTGTCAGCAACAATGCAAATTGAGAGTCTATAATTTATTTGTTCTGGCTATAGGAAAGAAAGAGGAAATGGAAAAAAGAATTCACACATTCAACTTCATCGGAGAGAGAGCAAAGGAACTATGGGTTTATGTATGGCTGTATAAAATCCATGAGAACTTTCAGAAAAGAAGGTAGCAAGAAGGATTTGAGCATAATATGGGTAGTTGAACTATTGGGAAGCTAGCAAGGAGACATCTTAAGCCATGTTTGTGAAAAGAGACCAGCAAGGATAAATGCTGATTTCATTTGTTCTAGAATCAGTAAGAAAGAGGAGAAGAAAAGCAGAAACCCCAGTTACTGTTTCCTAGATGCCTGTAGACACCTGACAGAAGAAAAGCTTTAAATTCATTCTGGACCTAAGTTTAAAAAACATGCAGTCCATTCCTTTCTGGAGGAACCCAAGTGGTCAAGGGTTATCATGTTTTGCAATACCCAGTACCACGCTAACTTAATTGCACCTCCTCTGCTAGGAGTAAGAGTGGAAGCCTGTAGTAAAACACAATCGCAGTCGTAATAGCTGTTCTCAGTTCATTTTTCATCTGCTCAGTATCTGTGATTCTATAAAGAATATATTTAGGTGCATTACTTATGCAAAGGATTCTGATGTCAAGTTTTCCCACATAATCAAAATTTACTTAAGTAATGTGTCATTGTGGACCAGGATCATCTGCCTTTCCTACATGGAATGGAGATGAGCATTTGCTGTTGGGTAATTCCTGTACATGGGATGATCTAAGGTAAAAGTTTGCCAATGCAAATGACTCAAATGAATAGGTAATGTTTCCTAGAAACTTTACAGTACCATATGACCATCTGGCTTCATAGAATTAGCCATCATCTGGCATTGAGCTACAGAGTCACAGAATCATATAGGTTTAAACAACTTCTGAGATGATCGAGTCCAACCTTTGACTGATCACCACTTTGTCAACTAGATGACAGCACTAAGTCCAGTAATTTCTTGAACACCTCCAAGAATGGTGACTCCACCATCTCCGTGGACAGTCTATTCCAATGTTTAACAACCCTTTCCATGAAGAAATTCCTCCTGATGTCCAACTTGAATCTCCTGTAGTGCAGCTTGAGACTACTTTCATCCTGTCACTAGTTACCTGGAAGAAGAGGCTGATCACCACCTGACTACAGCCTCCTGTCAGATACTTGTAGAGAGCAAAGGTCTGGCTTCCTGTCTTCCCCCTTTTATAAATGTCTTCTCTGATGATGCATCTGTCAGGTGAAGCCCTGGTGAAGCAGTGTACGTGACGTAAGGACAAGTGATGGTACAAAAATAGCAGGTGCAGGAAATAAGTGCAGTATCAATGAAGAGCTTGGCACAAGCCATCTAAAAACTCTCTTCTTTTTGTTTGTTTTCAGTGATTTAGCTGAATTTCAGCAAATTATTAAATATATCAATGAAAATATCCAGTTGCATAGTATTAATTCTTGAGATTTCAATCAGTCTTTTAAAGTTTTTCTCCTTTTGGGAGGAATTTTCTCAGAGATTAGAGAAATTCTTTACGCAGAAAAGATAATTTTGGAAGTTGTCCAGTGTGGACTTGTTCTGTCATTTCTAGTGACTGAGATTTGGATTTGACAGGAGGGAGAGGAAATTTAATATAGTTGAAAACTAACTGTTCATAGCGTCCATTTTTGAGAAACCATTAAGCAAAGAGCCTGCTGTTACATGTAATAGACCTAACTACTTTGGAAAAAGACGTAACTACTACTATTTTGTGAAAAGAGCACAAGTTGCTTGAAGAAAGGAGATTCGTATTTTCTCCCAGACATGTCTTTTCTTTGCATGCTCTTTAAAAACTGAACTGTATAAAACAGGATTGACATGATGTAATTATTTGCCTCTTACACTGCACTAACTCAATTTGCTTTTCATTCCCAGGTATTTAAAAGACCATTATGTTCCCATCAGACTTCACTGTCTGCCAATTAAGGCCTTAGATCTATGATATGGAGAGAGAAATTTGTGACAAAATGTTTCAGGTAGACATATTGAAAACATGTTTTGAATTGCTTTTCTTTCCTTTAATGTTTATAATTTTTACCAGACAGAACAATTTTCATGACATTTTTAATAATGTTTTTTCAGCATTTTTCTGCAAAGCAGAACATTTGTGTCTGAATGCCAGGTTCGTTTAGCAATGCTTCCTTAAGAGTGTATGAGGAAAACCTCCCAAGTACTGAGGATTTTTATGTTTCTTTCACCGTTTTGGCTCTTGACAATACAAAATAACAAAATGTGTGTCACAAGATGTCAATATGGCCTACACTTACAGCCTATATTCCTGGCTTACTGTTTTTCCCAGGCCAAGTAGGTAATTCTCAATGGGATCAATATTACAGCTTTGCTCAGATGTCCTGAGCCATATGATCAGAAATCCAAGGGGACATGAGGTAGGGTTGGTTAATGTAGAATCACCTGAATTGAAAAAACTAACGCTATCCATTGTTACTCAATGTCATCTTAAGTAATAAAAGCTATGTTAGTAAAGCCTGTCTTTTGTACAATAGTTTAAATTCAAGTTATTTTCTTTCTCTCGGTGTAGTTATGAGAAATGGTTGCACTTTTGAGGTGCGGAAAATCGTAGTAATTGCATTATGCATGATACCTTGCAAAGGGGCAGATGATACTCACATTTCCTTCCAAAGCAGCAGCGTTTGTAGAGAGAAGGAAAATGGGTAAAAAGGTCATTTATAATCAGACCTGAGTATACTGTACCATTAAAACATTCTTAATAGCAATTCCCTTTTTGGCAGCTGTACTTCCATGTTTAAGAATGCAACAGACAATACTTCAGTACGTAACCTTGATAAATATGGTTGTTCTGCTGTATGCTTCACTTATTTTTTAAAGTAGAGTAAGTTCACAGTCTCAGTACCTAGAGTGGGAAATCCTTCTTTTCAAGTAGACATGTCGTGTCTAGGTAAGTGTCAGAATTAAAAATACTAATAAAAATATTTTTGATTGTATTTCTTTTTACTAGATTCTTAGAGTTCATCAGCTATTCTGCCTCATTTGGAGGTACCAAATTTGCATCATTTCAGTGTCTTCATCAGAACTTGTATCTTGTATTTTTTTCAAGAAAAAACAATATATACTAGTAAAGAAGAGTTATATTTTATGGCCTAGCAAATCAGAATCCCATTGCCATACATTTCTCTATTTTTTGAAGATGATTAACAATGCTAGTCTGTTAGTTTTCATCCCTAACTTTATTTTGAGAGGGTTTTTTGAATCTAAGAGGTAGATGGTAAAAGTTTATATGCCTCTTCTCTAAATTCTTTGGCAGCTTGTAGAAGAGGAAGCCAGAAAAGTATGCCCAACATGACAACAGAGCAATGCAACAATGATAAAAATTTACAGAAACACCACTGTTTTACTAGTGGCCTCTTCTCTTCTTCCTGCTTGTTCTCATTTCTTTTAAAATGGCTGTATGAAAGGCTTCTGCCAAGGATGTATTATTTCAGTAGCATGACAGGAAGCTGTATGTGTGATTCACTTGATAATGCTCTTTCCTTTTGTTCCACAGCTGGTAATAGGCTTTATCATTTGATGAAAGGGGTGTCTCTTGTTGAGGGCTCTCACTATGTCTTGTGAAAGTGTTCAGATACATTGTTCCTACTACACCTTTACATGTTTGCCTAATTACCTAAATGTCCCTGAAATTCTGTGTGGCTCTAACATTTTGGACTTCTTTTGCTGTCTGAGGTTTACACGCCATTGTGCTTTGTTTCGGATGGGCCCACATCCCAGATGCTGTTAGGCATGAGCTTACAAACAGATTCTACTTTGCCCAGTACCTTCAACAAAACAAATAAAGAAACAAAAACCCACTCAGTGTGTTTCATACAGCTAGGATGAGAAAGCTGCATTCTATTTAGCCTTATGAGATTACAGCTATGTTCGTGAAAGTTTTATAACAAAAAATGTCAGGTACTTCGGGCAAAGAGGCAAAAAACATCACTGTAAGCAGATGCTTACATTTGGTTAATCTAAGGATTGTTCACTACTTACTCTGTATTTTGATGTCACTAGTACAGTTTTATTGGCTAGTTGCTGTTGAGAAGGAAATTAGGTAAATTTTCAAAATTAAAACATCCTTGGATATTTTGCCTAGGGCATCTAAGATACTTTCTTCTCCAGCTTTTGTATGTTACTAGTTCACCAACAGCCAGACCCAACGGCAAATCATTGGGCTACCTGTGCCTTGTAGAAGCATTTAAGTACTTCATATAGCTTTACTAATACCACTTAGACTGAAATGACTCTCAAGAATCAGATGTCTGAGTACCAAAGTCTTAGGAGTTCCCTGTTTGTTTTTTTTTGTTCTGGCCCTAACGTATCTCAGTGTGGATGAATATCTTTTTCATGTCACCAGTCTGAATAAAGCTGTCACACGTACTGGAGTTTATCTTCATTTCATGCCTTCCTGGGGGACTTTCAAGGACAATGCCACAAGATTTGAAATATGCTTGAAGATGTATGCTTGAATACAATAACTAAAATAGCAGCACATTCAACTGAGTGGCTCATGCTTGCCCTGTTACCCGTCTTCTTTCTGCCTGCAACAGACATGGTCTTTAGTTAATAATTAATTTTCTTTCTACTATTTTTACATTTGTTGGACTCCGCATCTCTCACATGCTGTGTTTGGAAGTGGAAGCCTGTGGTAGTATTTAGAAGAGTGATTTGAAAGCACTCTGTCAAAAGCACAATTTGTGTTGTCTGGAGTGCAAAGGAGAAGTGCTGGCAGAGGTGTTAAAGCAGTGTTATGGGGTTGTTGTTTTAGAAAGGTTTGATGTTCTGTTGTGTATTATTAATAAGCATAAGAGTCGTGATTGGAAATCCAGCAGCGATGATTTCTGTGACTGACATTATAATGTGGCAGGCAGTGTTCTTGTTTGTGAAAACTTATTTAAGTTTAATGTGAGATTCAAGATCCTCATTCTCCCTCAAGCTAGGTAGAGCACAAATATTTCTGCTGTGTTTGTCATTTTGCATCCCAGCTTCCGATATTTTGGTTGAGCAGACTGACTGAAGGGACATGATGCAGACACAGCTCAGAAGCAGCATTACTGCCAATCAAAGCTAATACATGTAATGAAGATGTCCCGGAGAGAATTTATTGCTTTCTTACTGTAAAATGGAAATACACAGGTCTCAGACTGAATATGAATAGTAACTGTGGTCATTGACAGATAAATAGTTTAGGTTTGCTAAACTAGACATTATGGTTATAGAGCATATAAAGTTTAAATTGGAATACATTATAGAAAGCAGAATGCGGTCACAGCAGTTTATGGTCATAAAACCAAGAGGGTTTATTGCATATTTTGCTTAAAATGCTGAAGAATAAGGTTTAAATTTAGATACTAGAAAACTCTTGAAAATGTTTCTTTTTAATATGACTTGTTTAAATATACAAAACTTGCATAAATTCTTCTGTGTTTTTATTTTCAATGCGTAGTCACTGCTCTTCTTAACAAATCAGTAATTACAAAAAATTATTTGGGTTGCTGGTGTTTCTGGTTTAAAAAGGACCATAGCATGCAATTTACTTTACCTTAAAGCAAACAAACAAAAAAAACCACCTTAGATTTATCTCTGCTTTTCTTGTGAGACACAAGTCTATATATGGCACAGCCGTTCTTAAGAGGTCAGATCAAGTTCTCAGGAGATAATGGCTGTGTTGTTGCAGGAAGCTGAAATTTATTGTGGACACACAAAAAAAAAGGGCAATATCAAAATAATTTCACTAAATGGTCAAAATTTGAGGCATATAGTCATTTATCCTATGCTGGCAAATGAATCTACTTTTAAATATTCAAACTATGTCATCCATATTCAGACTATGTAACTCATATTTGCGTATACCAAGCAAAAAGCAAGTAATACAGATCATTGCATACAGCCATCAAAGTATTCCTGCTTCTCAGAAGGTGATTTGCAAGAGATTTCACTGGCTATTTAAATCATAGTAAAAATATCAATAAATTGAGCAACCAGTGAAGATGGGAGCAAAGTGCGTTGGCCAAGACTGTCCATTGCCCCAAACCATTGTAAATGTATGTGAATGTGGGTGAGTCCACTCCTTGTATGAAAGTACTGCAATTTATTATATATTGCATGTGGGATGGGAGTGCTCTGTTTATATCTCACCTAAAATGAATTTTGGTGATAGTTCTGATGATCTTCACTTACAAAAAAGTGGACCTAATAGCTCTCCCGTTAGGGGTAACCAGTCTGTTTCCAAAAGAGACCTGTTAGGTACACATTACTGTTGGTACTGATAGTTGTAGTCACACTAGAAAAACTAAACTGACCTACAGAAACAATCAATAGTTCCACAGGCAACAACCAATTACAAACCATTCATTCCAATGTTAAAATCCAATACCAAGAGTTTGACACATGAGACATGTGACATATGAGGTTTAAAATAATGAAAACAGTGACAATTTTTCTGGAAAATCAGTGGTTTCCTACAGCAAAAATTTGGTAGTCGGATTAAGTGACATGTGAACATCTGGACTGTAAGAGTCTAAAGTAACCATGCTCGCTCTTGAATGTATTTATCTGTGAATTCATCTTTACATGTGTCCAGGACATGCACCACTTTAGGAAAGACATTTTTCTCAAGAGGGATCTGTCACTCCTTGGAGGGTAAAACAATAAGTAGTGAGACAAAAAAGTCACTAAACACAAATTACACGGTTGTTGCAAGTTTCCACAAGGAAGTATAACAACAGACCGGCTCAAAATCTGAGGTCAGCACTTCCAGTTTGCTTCAAAGATATTATTTCCTACATGATTTCCATGATGTATTTTACATGATTTCCATGTGGTTTTTCTTTCCTAATTTCTGTATTTCTCTTTCTAACACTCTGGTCATTAGTTTTTGACACTCATTTAGTGTTTTCAGAGACCTGCAGAGGTTATGTCAACAGCAGAAGTTTGTCTCTGTAATGTTACAAGGTTGACCAGCAATAACGTGACTTTGTAAAGAATAACCTCTGGGTCCTAGCCTTGACTCCTCCTGGGTACTGCAGACATTAACTCTGTCCTAGACAGAAGCAGGATATTATCTACTCTCTTCTATACAATCTACATCATGCTCAGCTCCTACACCTTCGAACTATGTACATCTACATTTATATGTAGATACACAAGCACAGATATCATTTCCATAGTCAATGGCCGTTTCTCCCAAGATGTTTGTTGAGTACATTTAGGTAATGACTGTGGGTTCTCTCCATCCTGTCTTCCAGGACAGAGGGGCTGGCATGAAGTCAGTTGGTTGCAAATCAGGAGCTCACAACTGGTGTATCTGGGGCAGTCAGCACACACAGTAGTCTACAGCATTCACTGGCAGTGTCATGCAGCAAACAATATTTTACAATTCAGCATTACAGACTGTTCCCACCCAAAAATCAAATCCCCTCAAGGTACACATCACGTTTCCTTGTCCCTCTGCATTAACCACCAAATGTACCCAGGTCCTCGAGCAAAAACACTCCCATGGATGGGTTGCCTTTGCTTGAGGCAGGACTGATCCAAACTGTCTTCTCTAACATCTTCCTCATATGTTCCCTGGGAACTTTATCCCATTTTATGGTACATGAGGATTTTGATTGGGCAGGGCCAGCTTGACTGGTAGAGCCTCTAATGTTAACTAACTAGGTAGCCTTTGCTAAATGAAGATGCCAGTGTTTGATGTCTCACCATCCATTGCTTTCAATGGATTTCTTAACAGTCCATTGTACGGTTCAGTTTTCCCATAGGCTGCAGTATGATAGGGAATATGATATGCTGAATACCATGTTCTCTGGCCCGGGTGTCTGTGAGGCTATTTTTTGAAGTGAGTCCCATTGTTCAGCCTACCTTTTTCTGAGGTGCCATGTCGTAACAGATCTTGCTTTTCAAGGCTCAAGATTGTGTTCCAGGCAGTGGTAATAGACACAGGGCATATCTCCAGCCGTCCAGTCATTGTTTCCACCACTGTCAGCACATAGTGCTTGCCTTGGTGGGTTTGCAGGAGTGTCAGGTAATCGATCTGCCAGGCCTCTCGTATTTCACAGAACCACAGAATCAGTTAGGTTGGAGAAGACCTCTAGGATCATTGAGTCCAACCTTTGACCTAACGCCACCTTGTCAACTAGACCATGGCATTAAGTGCCACATTCAGTCTCCTTAAATACCTCTGGGGCCAGTGACTCCACCATCTCCCTAGGCAGCCCATTCTAATGCCCAGTCACTCCCTCCCTGTATAACTTCCTCCTGATGCCAAACCTAAACCACCCCTGTTGCAGTTTATGACTGTGCCCTCCTGTCCTACTGCTGGTTGTCTGGGAGAAGAGATCAACCCCTACCAGACTACAACCTCCTTAAAAGTAGTTGGTGAAAATGATAAGTGAAAGTGGTAAGTGGGCCTCCTTTTCTCCAGGCTAAACAACCCGAGTTCCCTTAGCCTCTTCTCACAGGACTTGTGCTCCATGCCCTTCACCAGGCTCATCGCCCTTCTCTAGACACACTCAAAACCTCAACATCCTTCCTAAATTGAGAGGCCCAGAACTGGGCACAATACTCAAAGCGTGGCCTAACCAGTGCCAAGTACAAGGGAAGAATCACTTCCCTGGTCCTGCTGGCCACACTATTCCTGATGCAGGCCAGGATGCCATTTGTCTTCTTGGCCACCTGGGCACACTGCTGGCTCTTGTTCATTTCGACCATCATCCACCGTACCACGGAGGCATTACCCACTTGGCGTGCTTGCTCGCAGCCTGTGTTTCACAGTTGTGGATAATTTGGGAAATAGGGTCCATGTTTAAGTCCAACCCTCAATCGCAAGCCCATGTAAATGTTGCATCTCTTACCCGATGACCTGAGATGTCATCCACAATCCTGCGATGAGGCTAATCCAAAAATTTTGGCTTTGTATAGTTCATAATGATTTCTTAGATCCTGTACAACTGGAGTTTCCTATTTGAGCTCACTATATGATCAGTGTCATCCACTTATTCCATGTAGCATCAGTAGTATGGCATGGTGACCATCCTCATCCTGTAACGGGCCAATGTTATTTCTACACTGCCTTTTGTCACTAATATATTTGAAATAATTCTTTTTATTATCCCCTGCATTTCTCACCAGCTTCATCTCCAATTTAGATTTAGCCACATGAATTTTCTCCCTACAGTGGCAAAGAGAATTTCTGTATTCTTTCCAAGTCATTTGACCTTGCTTCCGCTGGGTATACACTTTTCGTTTTTGGCTTATTTCCAAGAGAAGACCCCTGTTCAGCCAAGTTGGCCTTCTGCCAACCTGCTTGACGTCGGTGATGCCTTAAGGGGTATGCTTAATGTTTTAGAGAATTCACTTTAGCTAGGTGTCTGGATAACTTGGAATATTAAGGGCCAGAAGAGCCTGTGTTCCTGTGCGTTTGCATTCTTGCGTGTAGATAAGTGGGGTACAGGACAAAACACAGAGTCAGGCTTCCAGGCCTACAAGGGGCTGGACATAGGTGGGGTTAAGTAATAAGGGACAATTCTGTTGGATGTTGGGGTAACACAGAAGTAAGAGGGACTTTAATTAGATAGTATGGGGGATGGGTGCTCAGAATGTTGTAAGAATGGGAAGATTGTTATGATTTTCCTCTTTGGATCATCGGCCTTTGACCAGTAAAGCTGCTTCTCCCCTTCACTCCGTGTTTTTCAGGTTTTTATCTGAGGCCCTTACGGCATCATCTGACATTCAGGAATTGCTCGGTCCTGTGCCCTTAGGAGATGGTGTTTAAAAAGTGACCAACACTGATCAACTCCAGCACCTGTAACATCTTTTTTTTTTCCCCAACTGGAAAATCATAACAGAGGAAGGAGAAAAGAAAACGTATCACCAGATAACCTTCCAAGTGGCATTGATTATAAACTAAAAAAACTTCTGCTAGGAGTTTGAAACCATGAAAGAAATCAGACATGACAATTGCCTGTATTTGTGGGAACAACATCCGTTTTTGCACTAATCTGTCCTACTTCTCTTTTGAGCAATGGTCTGTTAGATGTCTCAATACCAAACTTCCAAGACTATCTTGAAATTCATGACAAGGTTTTACATGCCATGTATAGATCACATCTAATATGTGTGCTCTGTGAAGCAGAGAGATTCACAGGAACTTTTTGGGAATTTGTCATCTCTGCTCGTGAGATGTAGGACTGATGTATTTGGAAATCATCGGCTCTTCTGTACATGCAGAGAGTCTTTCTTGCTCTGACAAAGTCTAGGGTCCAGATTCAGTCTATTAGATCACTGCATGAAAGTCGTAAGATTTTATGAAAAAATTATTTTCTTGGGTGAACTGTACTGTATGAATTTAATGTCTCATTTGAGGTAAAACTGACAGCAAATGTTTCTGCTGGCACATTAATTAATGTTTTGTGGCATTAATTTGTAAAGATATTACCACTAACTATACAGGTCTCACTACATGAGGTATGAGAGACGCCGTAAACATAACTAGTATCCTCAGCTGTATATTTTCTGGTTATTAAATACAAATGCAAAGGACCTGAAGTCTTACTGTGAAACCACAGAACATCTAATACAGCAGCAAAAGGGATACCAAGACTTAGTTGCAGCCTAGCTTAAAATGGAAATTTCTACTGACAATAATGAGCAAGAAAAAAAACATGTCTTACAGAGGTCAGGACAGAAAAGGCAGAGTAGGCAAGTAGATAAAAATGCTGAATATACTTAATGTGAAACCACTTAGATCTAGAAACATGAAAATGAACTGGCCAATCTGCTAGCTATTTTTGTAGAACTCCAACTTAAGGATGATGAGAATTCTTGGAATACTGCTTGGAAACAGTATTTTTTTTCACTCTCAGTTCCGATTACCCTTGGTGCCTCTTAAGTGCAATCCCTCATGCATCAACAAATTACAGAAAGGACTTCCTCTTCAAAGTTAATACCAATCATACTTTAGAATCCTTTTTTTGATCAAGAACTGAATACTGAAAGCTGAAGTCTTTTTTCCCCTCTTAAACAAATTGCATGGGTCTGGGAGGTGATAATCCTGTCTCTCCTGAATGAAGTTCCTCAGATATGAAACTGAAATAATACAGAAAATACGAACTTTGTTTTTTTCCTGTTAGATAATGTATGTTTGCAAGTAACAATCCCCACACACACGCATCAGACATGTTAGCTGCCATGTTGACTCCTACCTTTCTTTCGAGAGGAATTCAGGAAATTAACAGTATTTCCTTTTACAGATTCTTTCCTATTTTCACCAATACAGCAACTTTTGTAACATTATTTTCCTACTTTTAGGAAATAAATTTCCTGTCCATGAATAAATTTTTTCAAGGAAAGGGAAGGGAAGGTTTGGGAAGGGAAAGGAAGGGAAAGGAAGGGAAAGGAAGGGAAAGGAA
>VXBA01002161.1:151751-252719 GCA_013399895.1 Serilophus lunatus | reverse complement strand
CCGTTGCCTCCTGTAGCTTTTGGGTAATTCACTTGTGAAGGATTAAGCTGTGCTTGAAAAGGAGTTGGCGTGAGCAGCTGCTGGTGGTTGGGAAGTGTTGGTGCTGGTGCCTGGGCAGGAAGGCTCCTTGCCAGCTGAGCAGGAGCTAGCACTAGAAGCAGCATTTGTGGTGGTGTGGCATGGTCCACTTTTCCTGTGGAAAAGGAAATGGAACAGCCGCCAAGTGCCTAGAATAGGTTAATAAGCTGCCCAGAGAAGTGCAGGTCACTTAGTGAGCAGCATAAAGATGGAATCCATTTCTAAATGGAGATGGAGTAAAGGAGAAAAGGGAAGGGTCAGCGGCATGTCCATCGGATGTTCGCCAAATTCCACACAGCATTCCTTGTTGGGCTGACTTTGTCATCCATGTCTCAGTAGGTCTGGCCTGCCAGGAGTCAGTGCAGAGACGAAGGGACAGATGGGGAAAGGAGACAGGGTATAATGGAATGTGCATGATCTCACCCAAGGGACATGTTAACTGTGAATTTCTTTGTTACCAGTTTGATGGTGTATTAGTGCCTGACCTTGCAGGGAAGATTTGGACCTTCCTTCCCCCTCCCCTTTCCCTTTGCTGTTTGCTTTTTATCTTCTTGCAGAGCAATAAAGATGCTGAACACCAGAGAGCTCATGTGGGAGTTGAACTCTTCAGACAGAGCACTGCTCTGTGAAGAGAGATGGAGCAAGTTGTGAGGGTAGGAATGAGAACGTTTGTCAGGAAAGCTTGGGCAAGGAGGTGGATCACTGTGAGATAGTGCATTTGGGAACAGTGTGGGGTTGTTGCCTCACTCATGTTGTGTCAGTCTTCCCATGCCATGGCAGGTTCCAAATGTGTGATGGAAACTGAACTTAAGAATGAAAGATTTTCTGTCATACATCTGCTGTCTGTCTGCTGCGTTCGGAGAGACAGGGACCTTTGTTTAGGTGGCAGAGGATCCTCGGATGAGTTGTCTGTGCTGATCTGTACAGATGACATTGTGTGCAGGAGATGAAGGTGTGGCTGAGCAGCGAGGCAGCTGGGAGGGCTCCGTGCAGCCAAGTGCAAGTTTGCAGACAGGTCTGACAAATGGCTTCTGAGGCATGAGGGAGTCTGGACAAGTGCCTGGAATAGAATCCCAGGGGAGTTATTAAACACAGAAAAGCCATCCAGGGCTCAGGTAATCCCAGAGCTGCATGCTGTTATGTGTATTCTGAATGAGCGTCCTCGTGGGCCTGCTTTGTTCTTGTACCTTTGAAAGATGCCTTCTGGCCTGGGTGGTTCTTTGGTGTGAGCCACAGCAGATGTTCTACAAGAAGCTACTGCAGAAATGGTATGAGACAAAGGGACCTCTAAATGCTTACAAAATACATCCAGAACTTCTTACCGACTTAGCTGAAGTTTGCTGGCTTTTTGGTTGTTGAGAGCAAGCTGAGGAAGCTCTCCAGCCTTTGGGTTTTGGAGAAGGGGGGCAGATGAGTGTTTTCCCCTGACTTACAAGGATCCTATGCCCTTGGCAGTGGTAAATCAGGGTGGCCTCTGCAAGGTAGAGTGCGTTTTTGGAGTTAGTGGATGACTGTATGCAGACGTTCATAGAGATATGAGAGGTGATGATGAATGAAATGTGTCATTTTCTGATTCCCCATGTGTCTCTGACCACCTTGATTCAGACCCCATTTTTACATTGTGGTTATGGCTTTCTCCTCAGCCTTGCAGGGGTCTGACATGGCTCACCTTTCTGATCAGACCTGCCATTTCTCTAGAACAAACTGTAGGCACAGAGGGGTAGGTGTGGCCAGGCCTATCCATAGAGTCCTGCTCTGCAGTAGACATAATGTAGATGTTAGTGGATTCCACGAGTGTGATGGCTGCAGCTTGGCTTGGTTCTTGTTGTCTGAACACTTGTTTGGATGAGCTTCCAGACCCTGATGACCTCTGAGGAATTAGCTGCTCACAGGGGGTGGGAAGGTGAGGAAGCCATGGGCAGTCCTGGGTTTCTGTAGACCAAGCTTCTGTTGTTAGTTTTCTTCATTTTCCTCATGTCTACATGAGACTTTTGTACTAGGGCTGGGACTTGGTCTGTCCCTTATGTGTGCATCTCACCCCTGTGGTGCTGTCAAACCAGCAAAAGAGTATGTCATGGTTTCTTGTCGTGCAGCCAACAGGAGGGAAAATAGTGTCTGAAATGACAGACATTAAATCCAGTAAGACAGTGACATTCATCATGGATATGGAGTCCTCTTTCTGTCATCTGAAGCTGTAAAAAGGTGCTCGTGGTAAAGGTTACTTAAAATAAGTGTAGTGTTCTTAAGGACATTTGAAGTTTCTTTTTTCAGGTGGAGATTTCTGTTAGTGTTAAGAGTAATCAGCTAATGCTAAAACTTGCTTTTGGCATTTGAGCATGCTTATATGTGAAACTGAGGGTGCGTAGTAAATGATGGAAAGCTTCAGGGTTGTACAGAAGTAACTAAGTGTGGAAAATAACTAATGAAATATAAAAAAAGTGCTTGCTTAAATACTGTCATCTAGCCTAAGTTTTCCTTTGGATGTTTTTTAGTTGCTATTCCAATTTAGTGGACTGTGATAAGTATAGTGAGTATGGAAGGAGATGAACTTTTGATCCAAGATGGAAAAGAAAATGTTTAGTACAAGACACATTTAGTTACAGAAAAATACTTAAACTACAGTATTTCTAAAGATCAGCATAGGAGTTAAAATCCTGATCTGTGTTAACATCTGGAGTTATTTTTTTTTTGTTACAGGAATGTTCAACCCTTCAGTATCTGGAAGTTACTTAGGGAAGAAATGGTGAGGGTCAGAACTCTGACCTGTGTCTGAATATGCCTGAGGTGGAGCTCATGCCAGCTTCTGTACATCTCACAGGGAGATGCCACTTGGCCTGAAGGTTCTGACCTGGCCCATCCTTAGATTTCTTGTGTGCTCTTCAGTGAGAGTCCGTGTATTGGTCAGGAGTTTCCAGCTCCCCATGATTGCCTTGGAACCTCTACGCATCTGAGTTTGCATCATGGTAAATTAAACTCCTGCTGAGGTCAAAGGGCAGGAGCTCATCTGGAAATGAACATTCCTCACACTCTAGTTATGCATTGGACCTTTGAGATCAGCTCTAACAAGAGTAGTGCAAACATTGGATTAGTTTGTTGCATGCCACTGGGAAATTAAATGTGTCTTCCAAGTTCTTGTCACTTAAAATTTGCTGTGACATTTACTGCGTTTGACTAAATGTAGGAAAAAGAGATCCCAATTAGCCAGGACATCAAACAGTGTGGATGGTGCAGTTTATTTTGGACGCCTGATATTCAGAAAGGTCAGTGTCAGTCAGCTGACCTCGGCCGTTTGTGGTGTTGGCTGTGGCTAATGAGCACTCGGCTCAGGCTGTAATGGGGGCTCTGTGCAGGGAAAATCCAGATAATGGCTGTGTGTGAGGAAACTGGCTCAGTCTGATAGCTGAGTACTGGGGAGGGGGTTTGTGAAACCTCTCTCTAACAGGAGAAAAAAAGAGGCTGAATCCAGTTTTAAAAGCCAGGACCATGTTCACAAAGTCAGTCCCCCTTCACCCAAGTGGAAATTGTTGCTGTCTTAGCACTTGTGCCCAGGTTTATGAACTGTACAGTGTACACGTACACTGTAACACCTGTAACAGGATGGTGGTAGTAGCTCCATGGAAGAGGTAGATGGAAATGTATTGCTGCATCAACACCATGCATTCAGTGTTGACAAAAGCCTGAAGGGAAGGTAGCCACGTCTCCTGATAGACTGATGTTCTTTAGCTCCTTTAAATGTTGATATTAATGAGTTACAAATAAGGCATTACTTGTATGAACATTCATGGCAGCTGCTGGCCCTTTATGTGGGCCTCTTGCAGCGTTAGTACTGGTCTGTAGTATTTCTGTGCTGTGAAAATAGACATTTGGGCAGAGCTTCCATAAACAATTCTGGATTCATACCAAATTCACATTCGGGGAAACTATTAAGAATAAACTGGCCAATGACATCCCCTTTCTGCTCAAAGTTTTGGATGTTCAGGTTAAAAATGCATTATTTTTCTGTGTCCCAACAAAGCCACGTTTTACAAAAGTTTTTGGATGCACTGTAGCCCAGCTCTTTTGTTAAGTGAAACCTGACAGGGCAGTGCTGGTTGGCAAATGACAGCTGTTGGAGATGGTCACTCTTAGTCCAGGCTGTGGATTTGGATGCTCCTGGTCATGGATGAGTGCTTGGGAGCGCCCGTTTGAAGGAAATGAAAAATAATTCAGTATGCTGCTAAGATCTTTCTGAACTTTACTGATTTAAGATGTTAAGATGAACGTGTTCTTTACTAAGCGTTTTTGCTCTTTAATACTGTGTTTGTTTCCCTTTGAACTTGGCTTTTTGTATCCAGTTTCAGAGGGGTGTCCAGCACTTGTAGTTCAAATACCTGGGATGTACTGTGGTTGAGCCAGGTATCGTTCAGGCAACAGGATTTACCTTGTCTGCATTCCACTGGCCTCTGCTGGATTCAGTGAAAGTGGGACTCCAGCTTCCACTGGAGATGGGAGAGGGGAGGGAATGGTGAGAGTAAGAGGAGTGGGAGAAGGCTTGAACTCTCTTGTAAGTTGGTGGCAGTAAGATCACAGCCAGAGCAAGAGTAAGACAGTTGGCTTGAATTTCTGTGAGGAAATAAAAACAAGAACTTGGAATGGTGGAGTCAGATATTGTCAGGCTTTTAGCTGGAACAGGCTTCCTGAGGCACGGTGTGAAAGGGAGAATTTTGAATTAAATAGAACTCCCTTCATACTGAAGTCATAGCAACAAAATGACCTTGCACTGTAACTTTACTCTCCCCCTCCTTTTAGTTGTTTCTTTTATTTCTTACAATATGTTATTCTTGTTGTTTTGGAATCATGGGGAGGAGGGAGAGAGGGGAAACCAACCTGTGTAAAAATTAGCTTTGAGTTATTCCATCTGTGGACTCTTAATTTTGTCATGAAAACAGAGAAGCCTGGCAGGAAGCGAGCTTGTGACTGGCTCCATGCATTCTCTTGTCTGGAGCTGGATAAGGAAGTGTGGCATTTAGAATGAAAGCAAAAGCTTCATTTCTGGAACTCTGAGTGTTTGCCCAATTCTTTGACCATCTGTTTTTGTTGACAACCACCTCTTTGTGTTGTGCCAAAGTTATTTTGGCTTTTATAATCTGTAGATGTGTGTGTGTACATGGTGGTGCGGTTGTGTGTGTCTGCATGTGGATCGTTGGGGCGCTGCTGACTGGGTCAGACTGTGGAAAGTCAGGTGTGTAAAAGCAGGTATTTTGTGAGGATTGAGTTACCAGGAGAAATACAGTGACTAATTCTGGCTTGACTGAGACACTCGGGTCCTATCTGTGCTGTTGTCCTGTCTGCCAGCTTCCAGTGGCTGTCCTTAAGTGGCTTTGCTTGCCTCACAGCCGTTTGGAGTATGCAAGTACTGCCTCAGGAATCTCTGCTGGGATGAGCAGTCCTGATGGTGAGCCCAGCAGCTGACTGAAGGTGGGATAGCAGGTGGTTCCCTGTGCTCTCTGGTGCTAGAGCAGGGGCCTGTGTGTTGCTGCCATAGAGGTGCTCAGCCATTTCAGCCTCTCGGGCTGCGCTTCTCTTGTGTTCTTGGTGTCACTTAGAGGCTAGTTACTCATCCCCTGTATCCTCCATATGCTAGTTTTACCTACTGTGAATCTGGATTGGAGATAGCCGGAGCATCTGATGTTCACAACTCCATCATGGAATTGCAAAAGCACTTGGGAATTCAGCCTCAAAATCTAGCGTGAGACACTTGATTGAACCCATTTGTGTTTTTAAACACGACGTAGAGACATTATAATAAAATGTCTTTGTTTTCTTCTGAAGGCCATAGAAACAGAGCGTTTTCTGTGCTGACTGTTTTCAGCAGTGCCTTCTGAACTCTTGTTTGCATGAGGATGGGTCAGAGTGATGCCTATAGCCCGTGACAGCAGCCAAATGAGGCTAACAAATACCCTTCCTTGGGTGCAGCGTGACAGCTTCATCCATCCCGCCGCATTTGCATCGGGAGTGCGCAATGTCTGCGTGTCATGGGCCACTGCCACTGCACACAGTCATTTATTTAATAACTCATGCACAGGCATTTAAGGGGAGCCTGCAACACATCATTGTGCTGGAGACAAGTAAGAAATTAAGGGATGCAGCTTTCAGAGCAGTCTGGTTTGTGCTATTCCATCACCACGACTTGAAATGGTCAGCAGTGCCCTGGGCGTAAAGTGGATGGAGTTTTTATGGACAGTGGCAAAGGCATGGGCTGTGGTGTGGCACAGGGGCTGTGCTGTGTTTTCCTCTGTTCTGAGCTTTCCCAAGATTAACTTATTCCCCTGCAGTATCAAGTATTAGAGTTAATTATGCAGCTTGTGCTAGGTGTTTCTGGCTTGTGAACCAGGTAGATTAAACCTGCTTCAAACATAGATGATTACTTATTTTTCTCTAGAGCTTCGTAATTCACACAGAATTGAGTCTGTGAGTCAAGATTTTCTGGAAATGCCAAGTGCTGGAGTTTCATCCTGGGGAGAACTAATATAAAGTGGAGTGCCTTGAAATCCAGCTTCTTAAATATTTATCCAGAGAAAAAAGTGGAGAAACTAAAGCACCTGGAATAGTCACTTCTCAAAATGTGTTTGTAAGCGTAAAGGAAAGTCCTTCTGTCATTTTAGACACATTTTGAGGGATTAGCATACACTCCTGTGTTTCCATGTGCAAATGAGGTGTCTGAGGTAACTGGGATGTCTTGACTTGTACAAATGCACTGGTGCAGTTGGGAATGGACTTGCTATTTCACAAACAAAATTGGAATTCTAATAAGGAGGCTGGGACTGAATTCATCTGGGGACACAATGTCATGCTGATAAAATAGAACAGTAGGAAGTTTTGTCCATGTGTAAACAGAGGTTCTTTCTGTGAAAAAAGTAATGCAGGTTTTTAAATTATGGAGCCCAGATGTGAAACTCCTAAACCTGGTGCCTTTCCCAGGCACTGAAAATGGGCATTTTTTCATGGCAATTGGAGTGAAGTATTCTTCGTTTTTCTCATTGATGGAAGCCCAATTTTAACAGCATAAAGAAGAGTTTCCTGTTGTCTGCTCTGAGTAAGCCATCAGAGTAACGAGAGAGGAACGCTGAAGCTTGTCAGTCTCCCTTAGCATCAGCAGTGCTGAAGCTCTGCTTGTTTTCCTCACAGCCAGGCCGGTTCTAACCCTTCAGTTCTCGTTTGCAGAACTCACTGTGTGCATGAAGTGTCTCCTGGGTTGCTTTGCTTAATAGCAGTGAAGAATAAAGGGCCTCGGAAGTGAAGCGTTCAAAGAATTTCTGTTCTCAAAGGCCTGGAGAAAAAGATGTTTGAAAAATAAAAAGTACCAAGGGCAGAAGCTGCACAGAAGAGTAGAAAAAAGGCTCGAGCAAGAGGAATGACGATTCTGTCACTGACCTGGCACCCTGTATTTCCTGTGTTGATTTTGTGACTGATACTAATGCCACTGCTGTGAGTATGGGATGGCTGCAGAGGTTACTGCCACCTGCTTGATTAGATGAGCAAATGGCTCAGTCTTGTCCAGACACCGGGGCAGCTCAGCAGCTGTTTAGTGTGCACAGCTGGAGCAGAGTTTTGGGAGAGAAAGGGGGAGCTCTGGAGTCAGGTGTGGGAAAGGTCACCCGTCTGTGTGTGTCAGACGCCTGAGCCAGGTGGCAACTTCTGCTGCCAGAAGTTGACATGTTACTGTAAGATCTCTGTGTGAGCTGAACCAAAGTGTCCTGTGTGTCTGCAGTCACATGTTTGGGCTACTTTGAAATTCTGAGGTGAAGGAAAACGTGGGAGGAGGATTGGCCTGTGTGCCCTGTCCCTACCTGGAATACCCAGGAAATAGGGAGGGCATGTTCTGCAGCTCCAGAAACCAGTCCTGAGTCATTACTCAAGCTAGTCTTGGTATAAATGGATGCCACCTCATGGATTTTGGTGGCATATCATCCATGAAAACAAGCAGAGGCAGTGCGTGGGAAGGCATGTAACAAAATCAAAATGTTTCTGTTCAGTCCTATGCAGTTCTGGGGTGCTGTTACCTGGTGATATTTAGGGAAGACTGGTATTTCAATATCAGACATTAATATTAAACGATGAGTAACTTTAATAACTCTTGCTAAAGGAGTTAAAAGTGCAGAAAGTTGTTTTGAAAAAGCGTGGGCTGAAAGGTCTCTTAAGCTTCCATCTGTAGTTCCTGGGATTTATTGGTATGTTTGGGGCACTCGTTGTCACTAAGGAGGTATTGGAGACTGTTGCTATTCTGTTGGGAAAGATTGTTTTGGTCAGCAGAAATCCTGCTTGGCACGTGCTAAAAACTTGGTGTATCGGAGAGTTTGAGTGTTTATCAAGGAAGTCTTAGGACCTGAAATCCAAACCTCAGTTTGGAGGAATGGAATTAGACTGGTGTGGGATGACCTGGATAATTTTGATGAGAATTCTATATTACAACATTCAGTCTGATCTGGTTAGTGTGTTTTTACCTGTAAGTTTTAAACCTGATTTAGGCTAGACTGAGCAGATAAGTTGTGGCAGGTCTAATTACACTTCAGTTCTGGAAACTGGAGCGCTCGAGTGATACAGTGTCCTGGAAGGTGTGAGTAGCTTGTTGGGTTGGGTGGTGCTCTTCGTGGCCAGAGTGTTTTTGAGAAAAGCACACTGCAGTCAGGGAGCTTTGGGTGGAATGAGGCATTTGGGGTTAGGCGAGGAAAATGGAGACAGAAGGGGATGTATGAAGATCAGCAGCATCCAAAGGCAAAAGCCTACGTGGCATCTTGGACTGCGAGAGTGACGTGGATGGGGAAACCTCCACTTACTATTCTGCTTCTGAATGAATACTGTGTGTGACGAGAGAAAGCAGAGGAGGAGACAAACGTAGGGGAAGCCACACAAACCCTGTGTCTAAACTTCAAACCTGTTCATGAAGCAGCATTCTGGGTTTCTGTGTTGGCTAACAGCCTGATCTGTCAGATTTGGTGTCTGATTTGGTGGGGTTCTACTTCTGCTAAAACACCTGCCCGTTTATGTCAGTAGGACATGGCACATTGTGGTTTAAATACAGTTTCCTTGTAGCTCCAAAGGAGTTAAAACAGTTTGAGTGGGAGCACTAGGTTTGCAGTAGTCTGATTAAATTAAAAAAAACAAACCGGAGGGGAATATTTGGGCGTGTGGATACGTGGAAGCGCTCTTTTGTTTCCTTTCTTTCCGTGCTTCTGAATGTTGTAGATGAGTATGGGAAAAATGTTACATTTCTGTGATGTGCTCATGCTCCATATCCCTCGAATCCATCTGTGGCTGCGGAGCTGTTGCCACACACGGGCTCTGTGTGCCGTGTATTTTGCAAACAGCTACACCTACTCGCAGGCAGCACGAGGCATTGGGGCTGGGACTGCCAGGCTGCTGGATGTGCCTGGGCCCCGCACGCCGTGCAACTGCATCATTCCAACCTGGCTCACGGCTTTGGCTGAGTGCTGGCATCACAAAATCCTGCAGGGTGGGGGCAGCGGTAGCTCTCTGTGCGGGAATGGAGGGTGTAATGGGGAAGGGTTAATGAAGTCGCAAGGCAAGCGACAGTGAGCCTGTAGCATGGGGCTCTCTCCACGAGTGGGGGTGTGTGTGGGGATGGATGAAGGCAGGTGTAAACGCTGCTTGGAGAAATCAGAGCTTTCCATCTATGCCATGTCCTATCAGAATATTTGTCTGGTTCATTTTGGCTTTACCCTCATGGATGTGTTGTAAGAGTAACTCAAGTGTTCCCCATCCACCCTCCCTCCCTCCTCTTCCTGTCCCCACCCCCCCACAAGCTGGAGGGCCAGAAGGTGGGGTGGTACCTCAGGATAATGGTAGCAGAAGGCGAAGGAGGCAGACAGCTGGCAAGTTCTGCCCCAATATGCTTCTCTGAAAGAGGCAAGGAAAATGCAGAAGATATGATGCCTGAATGGCTCACTTTGCAGCAAAAGGGAAGATTAAAAGTAAAATTAGTTAACATCTTGCTCATTTCAAACCACCACACGCCAGCTTTTTGCTCCCTCCCCCCACCGTTTCTCTGTAGCTTAATTTTGTGGGAGCAGGCGGGAAAAGTCCCAGGGAATCCTGGGACTTTGCAGAAATCCATATAGTGAGCAGCACTGCGAAGGGATTGAGCTCTCCAGGTAGTCCTCCTGCTAGCTCTATCATCTGTAGGAGCCCAGGCAGCTGGAGCAGGCAGACAGGCAGCCACAGTCCTCTGCCAGGAGCTTCTCCATTCACTGTAGTGACAGAACAGTGTGTGAGTGGAACACTTCAGTCTCCAAAGGGAACTCTTGACATAGCTCATGGGTATTTCTAAGAGAATCTGGGACCGGGGAGATGCTGCTGCTGTCTGCAGCTGCCAGAGGGGAGGGCGTAGAGAAGGCAGAGTGGGATGCTCCTGTATGTGAATAGTGAGAGGGACGAATGGAACACAGAAAATCCCAGGTAGATGGAAGGGGAGAATTAATTCCCTAGGAGAGTGGTGGTGAGACATTTGAACAAGGACCTTGAGTGGTGCTGGCATCCGCATTCCTTTACCTGGTCAAACATTGCCCTAAAAGGCTTTTATTTCAGCAGCTGCTGCTTTTTTAGACAGTCTGACCAGCACAGCCCTTAATGGCAGGGAGCTCCAGGTGTGTGGTGAGCTGGGTATGGGGGTACTGCTGGGAACGAGGCTCTGATTCAGGACAGCAGTTCCTTGTGCCTGTGGTGTAGGTGATGGGTCTGAGTCATCTGAGGGTCTGATGTCTTTGCTGCATGGACAGCAAAACTCCATGGAAAGTCGTGGTGGTTGGTTTCACAAAATGCTGTTAAAGCAGAACCTGGGCCCCCAATGAAGCAGGTGGCAGCTTATCAAGCAGTGCTGAGCAGAGGCTGGGTGTTGACTACACACTGTTCTAGCAGCAGGACTGAGAGCTGTGCTCTGCCACCTGACTTTCCCAAGTGCTCTGGTGAAGTTTGCTGCACCTGTGGGTTAAGACTGGAGCAGTGGATATTTGGCTCTGAGTTGTTACTGGTGATCAGCAGAGTCTGGAAAGGAATAGGGGTAACCATGGTCTGCATCCTTCCATCTCCACTGGAAATAGTGACTAACCAGCCTTAAATGTGTACAAAACACTTCTTCTGTATCAATGTAGTGAAAGTGCAGCTAAATGATTGTGCAATTATTGCAAGAACACATAATTTTTAGTACAGTTGGTGTAGTTGAGGATGATTCCTCTGGGTAAATGTTACTGTTGGTTAATTGGACAGAAACAGATAGATGCCAGTGCAGAGTGCTTTTGAAAATTCTTCTGTTACAAACACCCCAAGTCCCACATCGCAGTGCTTTCAGTGCAAATCAGCAATACTAGCACTTTGGAGTTGGGGAAAGGCAGCTTCCAAAAGCTCTTTGGTTACTGTTCGTGGCAGAATTTCTCACTGACTCCTGAGCGATGTGCTGTGGGTTGCTGTTGCAGATAGAGTTCTGCTCCAGCTAGAATGTACCTCTGGTCCTGATTTTCACGCTGCACCAGAGTACTGTGGGAAAGACAACAAACAAGATTATTTGCTTGCTGGTTTTAGGGTCTAGGTCTCTGAGGGGCCTGTAATTATTGCAAGACCTTTATGGGTAAGGGGTCTCGGTGCTTCTTTGTGTCAGCCTGACTTGTGCTGTAGCCCAATGGTGGTGGGTAGTCTGCACTTCTCATGCTAGTGGCTCTGTGTGCTTTGGGTTCCTAAGCAGAGTTCAGACCTAGGAGCTTTTGTCCTTAAACATTCACCTGCAGCACTAGTTCATTAACTGCTTTTCTCTTGATGAATCTTTGAAACAAGCCAGGCCTAAATGATTGCTGGCACTAGGGAATACCTGAGACACCTTTAGTGAGGCTTCCTGTCTATCTTGTCTGAGTTAGACAGGACCTAAGTGCCCTGGGCTGTGTCCTCGTGTCATTTCACTGCAAGTGGTCCAGTATTCTATCCCTGTTGATAGGGCCTTATGGTTGTTTTGGTAATGACTCAAGTGGTGTGTCTCAAATTACTGTAAGAGGTGGGTTTTGCTGCGGTGTTTACATGGTGGTTGTGACACGAGCATGAGTAAGAGAAAAGGCTTGTGTTAACTGCGGACACCTCAATGTGGCGCAGGAGTGCCAAATTCCTCTGTTGCATGTGTCTATTTCTCCTATGTATTTGCCTCTGTACCTCTAATGAGGTGAGGAAAAAAGTACAGTGATGATGGGAAGTTATTTAGTGCTGCATGGAGTTAATTGTTTCTAATCAGTGCTTACATCCATCTGGTTTTATGGGAGACAACAAACCTTCATTGGATGTGCTTGTTAGCCATCCTGTAAATCACGGGGATGCTCTGGCATCTCCCATATTGTGCTCCCATTAGCTGGGTTGCATTTCTGTGTAGCTGTGAACAAGGAATGGTAGGCCCTGGGATGGAGCTGGATTGGAATCTCCACTTGGGAGTGCATCAGGTGAATGACCCCTTCTAAGGTGCCTTGTAACAATTTGTAGGTGGAAGTTGTTTCTGAGTTGGTTGCTCTGAGCCTTGATGGGGATGTTCCTTGGCTATGTTGAGTTCTGTGAGAACGAATCGAGTGTCAGGAGCTGCTTTCCCAGCAGATGTTAAACCACTGGTCAGGAAGGCATGGTCATGGCTATTGATACACAGTGTGGAAATGCAGTCACTTGTCCTGGTGGCATCTCAGGAGGGCACCCCATCCTTGAAAATAATGGCTTTAAAAATGATGCAAAGGAGCTTCTCCTTTTTGTCAAGGTAAGCCAGTTGTGTCTAAGAAGAACTTTTGTTCTGTTGATGTCTTGATAAGAAGTAAGTGGTGCTGGTAAGAGGTTCTGGCTGCTCCATTCCAGGACAAAATTAAATAATGCCCTGGAGAACCTGCCTTGTGCAGCTGCAGAGGTGCCCTGTCTCCAGGTGCTGCAGAGCCCTGGCAGGCTCCATCCATGCTGCAGCGTCATGGATGGGTGTGGGGTGATGAATGACATGTGCCTGGGCACCCTTTTAGAGCTCAGGCGCTGCAGGAAGATTAATTGGGTCTGATTGTGCCGGCATCTTTCAGGGCTCAACATAGTGGAGGTTTATCTGTCCATCTTCCACGTGAGCTACAGCACTTTGTGCTGGAGTCAAGAAATGTAAGGGTGAGTTGCAGTTGTGTGCAGACACACAGGGGCTGTGTCAGGCTGCTGCAGCCCCTGCTGCCTATGCACTGTGGGTTCAGCACATGGAAAAGGAGCTCACAGGAGCACTTGTCTGGCCTAGAAACTCTGCTGCTGTGTTCCTCATTAGTGATTTCCCTTAAATCTCTCTACTCCCAGCACTCTCACCAGGTGGCAGCCTCCAGCACGCCAAACTGGGAGTGTAGTGCTGTGGGAATCTGAGGCTGGATTGCAAATCAGGGCAGGACGGAGGAAAAAAACAAACAACAAAAAACCCCACCTTAAGCCAGTATTTGCTTCTGGAGTTTTCACATGTTCAGGGTTTTCAGAAAGCTGCCACCAGGACAATGAGTAACTTGCTAATTTTGTTTTTTTAATGGTGTTGGAAAGTGTTTCACTCTCCTGTGATTGTAGAAGTTTATGGGGACAGCACAAGTGTATGTGGCCTGCAATTTGTGAGTCTCTCTCCGTGGAGCTGAGTCTGAATGCAGAGAGAACTCTGATAGTTCCTCCAGCAAGAAGTCTGTGGATGGAGAGTTGTGGTATGGGTTGGGATAGGATGTGAGGTACGCTGCAGACAGTGAAAAATGGGAGAGCAAAAATGCTTAACAGGAATATATTTGATACAAAAAGTCACGAGAGAGAGAGAGAGAGGGGGCTGAGGTTAGGGCCCAGGGAGCACACTGCCTGGATAGTAGCGGGTGAGGAAGCTAATCTAGTCACCAACCACTGGCAATTCCCAGGGGAGTGGAGAGATTAAGGAAGCGACAATGCCATGCATTCTACACCCCTCATGGGCCTAGCTATATCTTAATAATTGATTAGCTGCCCAAAAAAGTGTGTGGGCACTTGTGTTTGCCCATGTGTCAGTTCTGATTCCATGGCTAATGTGGGATTGCTTAGAGCCTCAGCAGCAGATACAAAGCAGAAGGCAGGAATCCTAAATCCAGATCTTGTCTCCTTTGTTGGATTTATGGGAAGGCACCAGGTTGGTAAGGCTTGAGGAGACTGCAGAGGGGCCAAGCTGGTTTTAGAAGCACTGGTTGCTGCCAGCTCAGTGTTTTAAGAATCAAACACTTTGACAGGGACTGGCAGAGGGCTGTGGGTGAACCTTGAAGGTACTTGAGGATAGGAGAGGGAATACAGCAGGAGACCTTATGGCTTGGGGGATATATGCCTTGTTCTAGTGGTACTGCACCTGTCTCCTGGGTAGCTGAACAGTCGTATTTTACAATGTCAAAATTCCATGTAGGCCTAAAGAAAACACAAATATCTGGATTGGTTGTAAGTGAAGCAGCCTGAGGGAGATGTGCTTGAGAGAGAAGTGAGGTAAGCATAGGAGATGGCAGTAAGCATTTTGGAAGAAATGGGGCTTCCAACCATACTGAAAATATAGAGCTTGCAGGCTTAAGTGACATCATGGTCCAGTGGGTTCTCTACCTGTGCTCTGCTGGTCTGGTTGGTATATCCACCCCTCTCTCTTCATTCACAGGTACAAGGCTTCCCTTTCTAGCCTGGCCTTGAAGGATCACAAGGCTGCACATAGGGGAAAGCTTACTCCTGGACTACTGTGAGAGTTTTGGGCTGCTGAACACCTGGGAAAATCAGCTACTCGATTTGTTGTCCATTTAGGAAATAACTACTGGAAAAGGTCCCCATGTGCCTATTAGAGTTCCTGTGTTAGTCCAAAATCCACAAGAGGGCAGGGAAAATTGGAAAGTTGGGGCATTAAAGGTTTGCAAATAAAGCTGTGGCTTCTGTATCTGGATTTTACTGGCCAAGCTCACTCTCCCAGCCAAAAGTATTCAATATTAACATTGCTCATGGGCTGCTGAGTTTAGCAAAGCTCTGGAGTTCCCTTTTTTCCTCTTTTTTTTTTTCCCTCTGCCCGCCTGTCGGGCAGTCTGGACTCTTGGAGTGAATTCCTGTGCCTGTGTGTGCAGAGCTGCTGAGAGATGGCTGCCTGCACTGATGTGATGTCCCTGTCCCCTGCTCCTATTACATGCGTTTGCAGTTTAATAATTGCATGTGGATGGCAGAGTCGGTGCCAAAGCCCTGCACATCCAGTGTCATTTGGTGAAGGAGTCCATTATGCTTGTGGCTCACAGTGATAAATTCCCTGTGATGGTGGCAGCTCGCAGCAGCCTCCTCTCATAATGGCATTCTGCTCCTGTTGGCAGCCTTCCCTGGGCAGGAGACATGGCCCTGAAATAGCACAAGTGATGAAAACAACAATGGCTGTGCAACTCTGCAAGACAAAAATGCTGTGGAGGAATCAGAGTAATTCCTTTTCTGGGCTCGCTGTGTTTAAGGCAACTTGCAGAGGAGATGATTAACTGGGTGTCTGGATGTTCCCCAGGAGAAAAAAAAAGCAATGGACCAACCAAAGAGATGCATTCCTGGGCATAAGGGGCTGAATACAGTTCTGACAAGTAGATAAAAGGGATGTACAGGATCTGCCTGTCCTACTGCAGTAACTTTGTGGAAGAGCCCTTTGGAGCTTGCTAAGACAAAAAGGATGGGACAAGAAGTGGAGTGGTGGCTCTGATGACACATCTGAAATAGGAGCAGCTTCCAGATCGTGTACTCCATCCAGGTCCTTTTGTTTGTGACCTCAGGAACAGCACGCTGACCCTTTGAAGGATTTGTGCCACATGGATGCTAATCTAATTAAACAGCACTTGCTGTTTGATATGGGACAGAGTGAAGGGGGAGCAAGTGTACGTCATGTAATGTAAGAATTTAGTTATTAGGGTGTAAAATAATAATAACAAAGCTATCTCTAGTGGAAGCAGTTTAGTGTAATGGGTAAAATACTATTGGGAGAAGATCTGATACAGCAGTACTGTTTCCAGAGACAGCTGATATGTTCTGCAAGGGATTTGTACATGAGAAAGTTGACAGAGAATGGCTGGAGGAAGGGTTTGTGTATCATTTGGTAGAGAATGTACTTATTCTTCTCCTTTGTTTCTCATGAAGTAAGCCCAGTTATCCCAGATGCTGGGATAGTAACCCACAGGAATTTGTGTGGGCAGGTTTTTGTTTGCAGACTTGTGGACTTAAAGCTGTCAGGCAAATGAAAATGCAGCTTTAATGGTTCATACTGATGAACTCATTAGATATCAGTCACCTGTAGGGTGTTAGACTGCTTGTTTCCTAATTGTTAGTGTTAATTGGCTGCTTATCTATGTCTACTACATGAGTGGTGGGGAGCTCGGGGCCCCCAGCTGCGAAGGGCTGGAAAAGGTCAGTTCCTCCTGCCACAGAGCTCACAGCCTGGACAGACCGGCTGAGGATAAAGGGGTCTGCGGCCTGCATGAGCCTTGGAAAAAGTAACTTGAGTCAGGAAATTCTTGTGCTGGCTTTTTTATGCAGGTCCCTTCCCTGGATCCTGAGCAGGGCACAAGAGAGCTGCAGAATTAACCATTTCTTCAGCTACTTGGGGTATTTTTCAAGACTTTTCTGCACACAGATGCAAGCAAAGCAGGCTCACTTTTTGCTAATCAGTTTATTACAAGTGTGGATATTTCTTTCACTGGGTTATTTGCAAGTCCCTCACTTCTGTCGTTTGCCCTTGGCTGTGGTATAACCGTAAAACATTTACTGCAAAGCCATGAAGAATCCATATGTCCATGTGATCTGTCAGGCCACCAAGAAGCCAGGGCTTGTGGGGTAGCATAAGGATATCTGAAGGTGACACATGCTGTCATTTGATGAACAGAGATGCAGAAGGGGATTCTGGCAGCCACTACCTTGGCCTTGACAACTTGTGATGGTGACCAGGTGGGGTGTGTTATCTTAATAGTCTGGAGCTCTTGTGAATTATTTGCTGATAGATGTAAACAGCTGTTATTCTTGGTAATGGAAAGCAATTAGAAACATCTGTACTCTTGGCGATGAGTAATGCCTCCCATCTCCACTGCTCCCAAGTGCCAATTGGAAATAACTACATCATCAGATGGGGCTGGCAATCCGTGCTGTATTATGGCCCGGCCATTCGTACTGAGCTGTGAAGAACACGAGGTGAAGTGCAGTGGAGTGAGGCTGTACCTGAGCTTGCTAGGGGTTCATTTTCCCCTCAGGATGAGCAGAGGGAAGTTGCTGGTTTTGTTCTGCAGAGAGAAGCCAGGTGCTCCAGAGCTCCTTGTCAGCCTTCAGGTTGCTTGGTGTTCGGGAGCCTTGGACTGGTGTGGCTCCTGGAGCTGGAAGTTGAGATGAAGTCATAGTGGCACACTGTGCTGAGGTACCATCCCACCATACCTAGGTGGAACTGAGGCATCCCTGAGGCCTCAGGCGGGCTCATGTGCCCATCTTGGAGCTTGCCAACAGCCAGGATGAGGTCCTTGGTTTGGAGACACTTGAGCAGAGGGAAGACCAAGCGAAGCCCGAGAGCTCGGGATGTAGCAGCTCTGGTAAGGCTTCTTAGATACTGCCAACAAGCAGTAACTACTCGCACTTAAGTGTGTGGCTTTTTTGCTTCTCAGTGCCCTCTGAGGTGTGTTGTTGAAGAAAACGTGGGCTGGAGTCTTCCAGATTGTCTTTATTTCTCACTGTGAATTGCAGAAAACTCACTGCAGCTTCCTGTGGCTTCTGAATCCAAAATGTCACCCTTGGTGTGCCCAGTTGGGGCAAAATGAGTAGTGTTTAACAAAAAGTAGGGATAATTTAAAATGCCTAGCTTTTGGGGCTTTTTGATGCATAATTTTCATTCACAGTTTTTCAATGACTAAAAAACAAGAAGCCAAGAAGGCCCTGGAATCTCTATGGACAGAATATCTGCTTTAGCCCTTTGAGAGTGAGATCATCTTTGAGTAGAAAGGGTTGATTGTTAGTAATTCTTCTGAAGTATTTGTGAGGAAAAGTGGCTGCTGGAGATGGATGGGCTGGCAAGGTTTGGCCTGTGGTGAATGTTTTCCTACTTTTAGTTCGCCAATTGTTTGTGTCTGTTATTTGAAAATAAAGAAAGGATACATCAGACAGCAGTTTCCCTTTTGTGAACTGCACAGGTACCTCTTACTTCCTGACAGTTCCTTTTGGTTATTTGCACAGTCAGTGTCAACTTTTTTTCTGTCACTGCTTTCATTGTGCAGCTGTGTATACTTTTATGGCTTTCACAGGGTTTTAAAGCAAATGAAAACATTGTGAATTTCCTTGTTGCAGCATCTCTGGTTAATAAATTGCAGGAGTGGAATGGATATCATTAGTTACTAAATTGTAGTTTAGAACTCGAGAAGGAACATTAGATGGATGAAAGTCCCTGAAATGGGCAGCAGAGGAGTACACCAGGTTGCTGCTCCTTTTCTTGGTATATCAGTTGACTCTCACGGGTTGTGCGAGTTAATTTTCCTGCCCCAAATGAAGAAAAGCAGGGAAGTAATTAACACTTGAAACAGAAAATACGAAATACTATTCTGCACAGAGGCATTTCATGCTTTGCTGGTTTCATGAGAAGGCTGAGGTGCCAGAACAATAATTAATATGTTGCACAAAGAAAAAAATAGGTATCTTATGCAAGGTCAGGGCATTTGGTGGCTTTATGAGGGAGAGAATGGTGCTGACACCTGTGATACTGGCAACATGGAGAAGCAGTAGCTGTGCTTTTATACCCCTCCTGAGTGGGGTGGGATGGCTGCAGGGATGCAGGTATGGATGTTGTTGGAACAGGCTGTTATCCTTGTGCTGTTAGGCCTGACTGATAGAGCAGCTGCTTTCCTGAGGCTGCAGCTGAGGTGGGTATTTCCTGAGGACTCTGAAGTCTTGGAAAGGCCATGCTTAGAAATGAGTACAGAATAGGTTTATATGGGCACAGTTGAAGTTGCATTAAAACATGAGTGGTGGTTGTCCTCTTGCTCTCCTGGGCCTGATGAAAACGAGGACAAGTAACTTGTGCATGCTGCATCTCGGAACATAGCAGGGTGAAATTCCCTTGTGATGCTCTGCAGGGCTGAGCTGCCCACACAGGGAATCCATATCCTGGTGGAGCAAGTGAAAGGTGCTCTCTTGGCTTCAGGGAATGTTGGATCATCCACGAAGAAGACAGAGGCCTTCAAGTTTTATTGCTTTGGTGGCTCAGAACTAAGTGTGTGCATCATTCCTATCCATGCCATGTTCCCGAGTGTTCCTTCAGGTTCCAGTGAGAGCTAGCACAAGGTCCACACTTAGTAAATGTGTGTTAATGAAAAGAGGGCAGTGGAGAGGTGGAGCTGGTCCTTAGGGTAAGGATCTTGGAGCAGCAAACAGGAATGTCCCTTGGTTAGTCTGCAGAGCTCCACAGGCCGTGGTGTCCCTGCATAATGGGGTCTGTGAATAGAGCAGAGAGAACTTGACCTGTGCCCCTGGCTCTCAGCTGGCTGGGAAAAGTTGGGAAGCTGGCAGGCAGCGTTGGAGGAGCATAAGTTGTATGGATTGGTGTGGCTGTCCCAAGGACTGGGGTTTGATCATTGCTACTGCAATTGTATGCCAAGCACAGCTGCTGGTTGAAGGATTAGGATGGGCTCCAATTGCTGAGGTTTACTTTACAGATGTCATAAAAAGGCATTCTTCAAACCTGTTCATTCCTCCAGTACTGCTTTTCCAGATGGGAATTAGAGAGCAAGATTCTGTGAAATCTGCTCCTGTGTTATTTAACAGAAAAGAATTACAATAACCTTTTCTAATCCTTTCATTTCAGGTTTGATTTACCTGCTATACTTTGATCAGAAATTTGTGTAGTTTGGCAGGATTAGGTATTTTCATGTCCAGTTCTGGAATGAGTGTAGTGTATAAAATGTTCTATGATTATTGTATTTTGAAAGCTGGGATTAACCTGTGATTCTTGATTAAAAAGATATCGTACAGAGATTGGAGAGGGTGGGGGTGGGCATTGAAATGATTGCTTAGCTATGTCTCCCTTCTTGCTTGGAAGAAAGCAAAAATGAAGTGGTCCTCTAGGCAGTATGCTAACAGACTAGATAAATTTGGAATTAGGGAAGGTACTAATTTGAACACTTATGAGTTTCCTTTGTGAACTGCCTGAATGGCTGATAACAACCCTTTGCTTACTGTGTCCTTTGATACAAGAAGAGGGCAATGCTGAGTCTGTGTCTGCTGCTGTGGTGTTTGTAGCTCCCTGGAGAGTGGGATCGGCCTCCTCTGAATTAGGGACTTCAGCATCCAATGGAAAGTCCCTTCCTAAGGCCAAAGCAGATTCACATTCAGCAGGTCATAGCAAAAAGCCATGGTTTTGTGCAAGCTGGGTTTTTTTCCACCTTGGTGGCATGGAGAGGAGTTTTTGTACAGGTAGCAGTTCTTCCACACAGGTAGAGGAGAGGTGCTGTGTGGGACAGGATTACCTGGCTCTGAAGGTGGGAGACAGGAATGCCTGTCTCCCACAGCCAGGTGACTGAAGAGGTGCTTTGGTATCATGTGGATAGAAGGAACACCTCCATATGTGTATTTTATATGCATCTATATTAAAAAAGCCTAAATGTGTATATTGTACTTTGTGTTGTCTTCAGCCTAGTACAGAAGTGTTTGGGCTGGTTGTATGTATTTTACATAAAAATGAGGAATAAACCCACATAGTTCTCTCTATTTCAATTTAAATCCATCTGAAAGTCTTCACCGATTGTGCTGCATTCCTCCCTTGAGCAGGGGAAATGTAAATAGTACAGATCTACTTTGCCTGAGATTAATGTGGGTATTTTGGTGGGGTGATAGTGTGGTGGATTGTGAGGGCTGGATTTGATTCTTGCTCGCTCTTTTAGAGGAGAACAACGAGCTTTCTAGAGGAGAAAGCTTTTTGTGAGTTTTTAAGAAGAACAATGTGCAGTCCTGCCTACAAGATCAAGCCACTGCCTGGCACAGCAGTAAGGAAAGCTGCTTTGCCTGGTGGGCAGCTTTTTGAGAAGAGGGCTGTGATGATAGTTTTCACATTAAAACCAGCTTTGTACTTTTTATTTACCTCAAAGCTGTTGTCTGGGAAGTGCTGCCAACCACAGTTATAGTGGTCCTGTTGAGGATGCAGGAGTTGAGAGGATAACAAGGAATTGCTTTTTTTCCATGCTAGGTATAAAAGATGGGGTCCCATTAAATGTTTGTGGAGGAAATGGGAATTAAGGGCTGGCTGTAGTTGTGTGTTGTCAAATGCTACAGCCTTGGCTGAGCTGGGACATAGTGTGCAAAATGAGAGCAGAAGTTCCAAATGGCAATTATCAGGCAGTTTGGTTAACTCTCTCTTCCTTGGGAAATCACTCTCAGGATTATGTGCTCTCAGGAAAGATTAGCAAAGCTGAGGAATCTCCAGGTTGATAAATAGGAAGATTAAACAGAAACAGTGGGAAAGCTACTTAGTACTGAAGTCTTTGCCCTGAGAGCCAAAAGAAAAGCTTTTAACTAAGCGCATTTGGAAGGAGCAAGCCTAAAATTGCAAGAAAAGATGGCATAAGGAGGGAAGATAACAGCTGGAACTCAAAGGAGCTTTTAGTTGCTTCTCCTTGCCATTGATGGGAACTTAGCAGGAAGTAATATGAGGAACAGACAGTGCACAATAACCTTGAGTGCTGCTGTAACTGAGCCTATGTGCGAGCTAAGCTGCTGGCAGGAGGCTCTTGAGGTTAGAAGGGAAGGATCAAGCCTTGGCTGGGCTGGAAACATATCAGATCATACAGATAGCCACAAAGAATGCAGTTGGGTAGCACACAGGTGAGAACAAGAAATACCTTGTGGTGAGTGAGCACTGGTTTGGATTTTTAGATATGTGGGAAGTTAGTGTGTTGAGTGTATTTTCTGAGGCCATGGACTTCTCCATCCTCCACTGGGGATGGATGTGGTGTCCATTCATCTGCAGCCTGTGCAAATGGAAGGTCTTTTTCTCCCTGAACTTCCTCTCTTTCCAAAGAGTTGTGTGAGGCAGAGACCAACTGCCCAGCAGGTCTGCAAGAGTCAAGGTGACCTGAAGCTGTGTCCTGCTCCCAGCACCCAGTGTGCTGTCTGTCCCTTGGAGCACGGTGCCGGCTCGGTGCCAGTGCCTGCTTTGCTTGGATCCTTGGGGCCCTGAGATGTCACTGAAGGTGGAGCTCAGGGCCTGGTCACAGCTGACAAGTGATGTGATGGGCTAAGGAGGAGTGCAGGCAGGAAACTTAAAAATGGTTGGAAACAACAGGAACACAAGGAATCTGTAAAAGACTGCATAAAACTGATGGAAAATGGAACTTTTCTCACCACTAAGTGATTTTCACTTATGTCCTCCAAATGAGAGACCAGTGGTCATTTTGAAAGGAATTCTATTTCTCCACTGGTTTTGCACTGCTTGCTTTTTATTTAGTCATGCTTTTCTAACTTGTTCATTTAACATCACTGGTCATCCATGGATACGTGGATACAGCAAGGTGATAAAATTAATGTCTCGGAAGTCTCATACGTTCTGTATACTTATGCTGTCAGGAAGTAATGCAGCAGAAACATGAGAGCATTACACTGAATGATGTGGCAATCCTCTGTCGTCTTGCTGATGATAAGCAGCCCGAATATTCCTGGGAAGCATTAAAAAAAAAAAAAAAGAATCATTCCAGAATGGGCAAAGTGACAGAGGCTGAGTAGTAAAACCAACTGTGAGCACGTTTGATAGATGGCTATTTTTAAACACAAATAGAAAATCTTGCTTATGGCAATTCTCTGATGTGGACAAATGTGTAATTGTCCTAGTTTTAGTTCTAAAAATAATAAATTTGGGTAAAAGGAGTTTGAAGGATAAACAGCAAAACTCATGAAAAGGATTTTGATTTTGAATTTTAGTGTGGCTGCCTTTCAGCCTTGCTGAATAGCACCTTCTCTACATTTTTTGAAATGAGTATGTGCCATTAAATGAAAAAACCCAATCCGAGCCCTTTACAGGGAACCTGTGGTCACGTTTGTCTGGAGCCAGGTTTGAGTATGACTGCGCATTTTTCTGTTCTTATGTGTCTGTACCATTAGGAGTGGCAGGTTCCTGGTCCAGCTGTCCCAAAAGCCTGACTGGCTTTTCAAATCTGCAGTATTCTCTGGCATTTGGCACAGGAGCATTCCCTTTGCTGGTTCCAGTGCTCATTGCTTTCTGTGCTCCTCGCAGTCTTCTCCAGATTGGACTAATCCAAATGAGTTGGTATTATCTGCATAGGTCATCACCTCATTTCTCAGACTCTTCCCTAAATCACGACTAACGACTGTAAATAATTCTGGTCTTAGTGTCTTGGGGCACCTCCTTGTTAATCTCTAGCCATTATATTAATTGACCATTTGATCCTAATCTCTCCACTGCCCTTCCCTTCCTCCCTCTGACTAAGTTGCAGCCAGAATGTCTGTGCACATTTGCCTAATTTTCCTGGAAGGTCTGATGAGGTACTTGAAGGCTTTTTGGAAGCCCAGAATAGGATCGCATCACGTACCTCTCGATCTCCTGCTTTGATGCAATGATATTATATCTGACATGATTTTCCAAACTCTTCCCAGGCTCGCAGGTCATTGATTGCACAGCTATGGCTGCTGCTTGCTCCTTTTAGTGACTTGTTGGCTCTCTGAGTGGGCAACTGAGGTGGAGAAAGAATGTGGAAGCCTGTATGTGGCAGAGGACAAGGAGGAGGAACAGAGAAAGGAAAATGAACCCTTTGTCCTGCTTGATTGGCACAGTACTTCTGCCAGCATGTTACCGTGCCATCTTGGAAATAAAGCAGAAGAGGGACTTGATTTAAGGCATTCCTGACAGAGATAAAATAAGGACATTTACTCTTGAGTTCATGTACAAGTCGATCAGACTCTCTTCTGTCATTCAAGTCACCATTTTGCTGTTGTAAAATCTGGCTTTGCCCATTCTGTGTTTTACAGTTGCTGTATATTTGGAGAGTGGGAGAAGAAGTTTGGTGGTTCTTTCTTCTCTGCCTCAGCACCAATACAACAGACGGTGTTTTAAAGGCTAAGATTATGGGATATCTGTGTTAAGAAATATAAATCTTTTTGGCATTTCAATTTTCTCCCTGGAAATCTTGTTTTGGTGCTCAGGTGCTCCAGAATTCTGGGAGCTCCTTCTGTTATTGCTACCTTTATGAAAACAGCTGTTCCATTAGTGCTGTGGATTTTGTTACTTATCAGAAAGGTAGAGGAATACAGACAATGGCTACTGCAATCCAGTGCTTGTACAAATGAGTGCTAGTGATGGAATAAATCAATTCCAGGGCAGTCAGCCAGTGCTGATGGCTGTGCAGCTTGGTACTGTTGGGAAATACTTGCTCTTTGTGCATGCAAACCCTGTGTGACAGAGCTGCTGAGGGGACCAGTGCTTTGTTCTTGGGATAAGACTCATGACTTGTCTGTAGTAGTCCTGTCTCTCTTGTATTTCCTTCTCCTGTTCCTGAAGAGTCAGGAGAAACAGCTGAAAGAAACTCTGCAGAACAAAAAGCAGAGATGACAAATGGAGGAAGTGACAGGATAGTGTACATGGGAGTCAAATGATCCACTTGACTTGTGTCATAGTGAAGTGAGCACTTGGAGAAGCCTGTGGGTGGGAGTCTCCCTGTCTCACAGGCCAGGAATTTGATCTGGATGTTAATAGGCCAGCCCCAGCAGTTTAAGTGACGTCCACCCTGTCTGGACCCATGTCCTTTGGGACCAGTTGGGCTCTCTTATAGGTGTCCTGCTTATGGAGACCATTGGTTTCTCCTGCAGGAGTAGCCTCTATCTCATACTGGGGATGTGGGCCTGTAGCTGAAGCTGAGCCTGCTGTTTTCTGTTGCTGTGTCCAGTGGGGTTTAAAAGCAGCAAAATGCAATACAGAACATTCCAGGGACTGCAGAGGTACTTCTGTGCCTTAAAGGTACAAAGACACATCTCATTGTAGAAATGAAAGATGTACAGCATGGAAGGTTTGAGGCACATGAGTGTCTGCACCATTCCTGCCCAGGCTGTGTCCCCTCAGCCCAGCTGGCTGTCAGTGCTTCACTGCCCACAGGGTTTGGCACCCAATGTTGAGACCCAATGTTGTCCCTTATTGTTTGGTGGTGGTTTGTTGTGAAACTGTCAGGATGGAGTTGATCTTGAAATATGGGGATGTTCCTTGGTGGATGAAATGCTACACTGAGTCTCTTCTGCTTTTGGGTCATGGTTGAGATTTTTTTGGTGGGGAAATGATAGATGGATGTGAAGATGGAAGACAGATGGATAGACAGAAAGACAGGATCAGATAGTAGATGAGTTACAGTTGTAGTCTTAATGCATGTGCTGTCTTAATGCTACTGCAATATTAGCACAGCATCAGAGTCCCTCTACATCTGCCCCCCTTCCTCCAACTGTACCGATTTATATGAAAATTAAGATTACAAATTAAAACCAGGCTATCCTGGAGTTTTCCAGTTCATCAGCCATCCAATAAAAATGATGTCGAGCTTGTGTGCATAATTCCCAGAAGATTACTTTGTCCTTACAGCTAAGCTCTGTCCCTGATATAAAAGATCTCTATCCAGTTTTATTGAAATAAAGAACTAACATCATAATCCCAATATTGAGGTATAATCTTCATTATCTCCTGACCCTCTTGAGATTTTTTTTTCTCCCACCCCCATTCTATTCTGATTCAGATTGATTTCATTTATAATCCCTATGTGTTTACCTTTATTCAGATAGGATTATAAACCAAATAAATAAAACCCCTCCCCCCAGCCTAACACAGGGCAAATACGCTTCAGCTGAGCACTCGTGGCCTGATGTGTTGGGCTGAGCTGTGGCACGCTGGGGTTGAGTCTGAGTCGTGCTGACTCTGCAGTTGGAGTTCCCCCGCAGCAGCACTGCCCATGTGCCCTTGGGGCAGGGGCCGGGGCCCCTGTGCTGGCAGGGAGAGGAGGGGACACGGTAAATGTCTGTGAAGGTAGGACAGGTGGGCTGGCCCGTGTTGGAACCCTGCTCCTGCTAAGCACACCTCCTCTTTATAATGCTTTACAGTAGTACTTAATAGTACTTAAGTTTTGCTGTTGTGCTGAGCATGAAGCCAAGGCCAAGCGTTAGAATGAGCTGGCATGGGTTTTGTGACTTAGCCAAAACCCCTGTGGAGTTGATAAAAGGACTGGCCTTTCTTTTCCAAAAGCTTTCTGGCAGCAGGGTGTACACTGGGCTAGTACCTGCCATAGGGAGCTGTAAATGATGGTTGCCTTCTTGGTCAGATCAGGGCATTTTTTTTGGCTAGAGAGCAGTGTTTCTGTGCTGTAGGAACAGGCAAGTGGTAAAGACAGGAGTCCTACACCTGCCTTCTCTTATTAGTCACACATGGAGGGCACTGGTGATGGGTAAGGACATGGTCAAGTGTCTTTGGTTATGTGGAAGGCTAACAAAAAACCCAGCTGTGGCAAAAGGGAAGGCAGGCTCTTGGAGGCTGAAATCCATAGTGATAAAATGGCCTTAAGGAAACCTCTCTGCTCACTAAAATCACTGGAGTGTTAAAGTGGAGAAGAAGGGAACATCCAAAACATAAGTGTGAGAGGGGAAAAGTGTTGATTTGGTGATGGTTTCTTGGCTGTGGGCGTTGTACAGTGTCATGGCAGGTTGCAGACTCTGGAAGTGTCTCGGCAGTGTGTCATTATGGACTTAAGGGACAGTCTCCTGGATAAGGGCTGTGAAGATCACAGTGCCAATGGGGTCCAGTGTGAGAAAAGGAGGTGCAGTTTCTGGCTAGGCAGTGGCTTTTCTGGTAGCTCTGGTGTTTCCCTGCGTTATTCATCCGGTATGAAATAAGGTTGGAAATACTCGTGTTCAGTGAGAATCCAAGGGGAACATTACCGTGCAGTAGGCATACATGACCTCAGAGGGGAGAATTTAGTTTGCTACAAAGAGATACCATGTTGCATTGCTGAAATAATTGTTATTCTTGTCCGGGAATATAGTAAGTACATACTTAAGAAGAAATCAGCCAGGTAAGCTGAGGTTATTCCTTCTGTGTCTCCATCTGCTAAGCTGATAACACAGAGACATATTGATGAGGGCTCAAGGAAAACATGAAATATTTCATCAGTAAGATTATACCACACAGAGACAGATGTTGGGAAGCTGTAACATTTAAAAATAAAGAGATAAACACATGCTTGCAGGAGGGATGGAAAGATTATTGTGGGGTTTGCTTTTTTTTTTTTTTTTTTTTTTTTTTTCCCCTGCATGGGCTGAGTGGGAGGAGGGAAAGGAGAACAAGAGAGGAAGAGGCAATAGCAGAACTTAAAGAAGGAGTTGCCACCTGAAGGCAGACTGAGGGTGTGAATGCTGCTGCCTTGGGATAAGCAGCTTTAAGGGGGAGTGAAGAAAGTGGGCTTAGCCAGTTTTTTAACCTGTCCTAATAGGGACCAGCTGTGCTGCTGCTTACACAGCCTGAGTTTTATTCCTTGATTATAAAGCTTTACTTCTGAACTACTGAGACCTAAGAGTCAGGTAGTGCCTTAGAAATGTAAGTGAAGGGAGACCCACTGTGTACATATAGTGCGTGTGTCTGATGGTTTTACACTCACCTATTGGTATTGTTGTGGTGAGGTTGCCATGGTGTGTGACAGGCACTGCCAGTGTTCTCCTTGGGAAACGCTCCATGAATTAATTGTGGCACTGTACTGCTCTGCAGCAGCTATCTCAACCCTTGCTCTAATGCTGACCCTCATGTGGCCATAAGCTGCTACAAGCCATGCTTTGAGCGAGCCATGTGTCCAGCTGTTCAACACCATGCATGGGTGAAGCATTTCCACTGAGTTGGGGCCATTCAGCTGTGACTGGCCTGTAGAGGTGTTCTGCAGTCTCTCACAGGCTGGGCGTGTGAGCATAGGTAATAAAATGGAGATTTTCAACCAAACTGCTTCTGAAGAGTTGGATCTGAGTGAACTTGGGTATGTAGTGCATGGGTGGGAAGAGAAGTGTCTGCAACCTTCTCTGAGGATGTGAGAGCCTGTTGCTGGCTCCTGTCTCTAGTGAGCCTTGCAGCACCTTGCAGGTGCCCAAGGAAGGACCTGCTGGCCAAGCTTCATGGCTCTGCAGGTCATCTCAGTGGGCCAGGTACCGTGTTCTGATGATCCCTGGGCTTGCTGAGTGTTTTCTGTCCCTCTTGGCGAAGTACAGAGAGCTTGATTGATTCGCCACCAAAGTGTGTTCCTCCTTAACTTTCTCACTTGGGTTCTGTGACAGATGACAGTGCCAGGGACTTCCTTGACACTGTACCACCAAGGAGGTTCTGTAAAGGTGATATACATCATGTGTAAACGTTGCCATCTGCAGAATGCTGCTTTATGAAGAACTTCCAACTCTGCCTTAAGTGGGAGGCTGGAGTGACAAAGTGATGGTGTCACTTTGCAACTGGCCCTTGAAAGATGGTCCATTCCCTTCGGGAACCATCTGTGTAGCTCTGCATGCCTGATGGAATGTTTGTTGTGTTAGGCTGAGATAAAGATGATCATCTTTGTGTTCCTTGTGCTACGATTTGCAGGGAATTTAAAAGCCTTCTGAAAGCTTGCTCCCTTTTGGCCAGAGGAAAACTAAGTTTGGAACTGGAGTGTAGGCTGCAGGTTTAGCACTGGTGGAACCTTTGTGAAACCCAAGTGTTACCCAGAGTGGTTGATAAAGTTTTCCTTCCTCCTCAGCATGGGAACCAGCCTTCTGTTTGCCTGTGATTAGTCAATTTTACATAGCAGATGGAAATAAAAAATTATCTGCTTGGCTACTACCATGAGTGACTTAAACGGGTGGAAACACATGAAATAGATGTCTGAAAAAATAACTTCCAAAGTGGTGTAAGGTCAATGGCCAGCTGTTCATAGGATGGGTGTCTGAGCAGCAACTGGAGGTACATTATCACCTTACTGATGATTGTGATTGCTTTGTCACTCTGATTTGGCCAGTTCCTTACCCCCTCCTTTGCATCAGTCTTCTTCCCTGTAGCTCTTGGGGAGGTGCTTTGGTGTTAGGTGAAGGTGCCCTGACTTGGCCTTAGTAAGGTAATGCTTGTCCATAGGTGCCCAGCTGCTCGTCGGGCTCCTGGTGTTTTCTGTGATTGCATTCCACTGATGCTAGTCTATACTTGGAATGGGCTGAAAAAACAGCAGGAGAGAAAACTGACTCCTGGAACTGCCACTATTGCTCTCGTGCAGCCAGTCCAAAGGGCTCTGGTTCCCTTCACAGGGGCTTTTGGAGTCAGATAACTCAAAACCTATTCTGTGTTTTAGTGTAAATACTCTTTTAAAGGGTCAGAAAAGTGCTGAAATTCAGCTATGCTGCGTCCTATCAAGTTCCCCTAGGGTTTTTGGTTTTGTTTGTTTTTGCTTCTTAGAAAGGCAGGGAAGCATTGTGCAAGGCACAGAAAGTATGCCAGAGAAAGATGAGGAAAGAGGGCATGAACAGGATTAGGACCACAAACGAGCACCTGAAGAGACAAGGCTGGAAAGATCCATTTGGTTAGATGTGTGATGGCATCTGTCAGGAGCACATCAGGGAGACAAGCTGTTTGAGCTGAGAGATGGAGTGGGCACATTGGAAATGTGAATAAATGCTTATGGAGAGACACATTCCCTGGAACTCAGGAGATGGACTCTGCAGTTCAGAGATGGCCAGGCTCAGCCAAAGGGCACTTTGTTGGTGTGAGACCTGCCTGCACTGTGCAGCTGAGCCGCCTGTGGATTCTGACACCACTTGCTCAGGGAACCTGTTTTCATCAATAGGAACAGTTCCTCAGCTGGGAATACCAAACAGAATTCAGTGCTACAGGAACGACAGTATCACAGAATCAACGTAATCGGAGCTGGAACAGATCCACAAGGATCATTGAGTCCAACTCTTAAGTGAATGGCCCATTCAGCTCAATCTGCACATGGCATTGCAAGCCGAGCTTGCTCTCTTTGATTCCCACCCTCCTCCTTCTGCCTTGGATTTCTCTCCCACCAAGCAAATCTGGGTGATTGCCTTCAGAGCTGAGAGCAACTGGCTGGGATGCCTCTGTGTCCACGTCCCAGTGGATACCTGGTTGTGTGCCTGAGTGCTTCTAACAGCCATTCCAGTGTGGGTGAGCAGTCAGCTTGATCCGCTGAGTCTGTTTTTCCAGCTGCAGTATACAGTAATTGATTTCCCAATTTCTGCAGCTGCAGTAATTGATTTCCTAATTTCTCATGTTATGTGAATGGACAGCATGATAGCTGGGTGATGTTTGTAACAGCAATGGGAATGGGAATTGCAGGGACCTTTAAGTCCTTGGCTTCTTGGCTGAAACAGCCACAAGCAATTCCCAAGAAATTTTTTTTTTTGCTCTAATGTAGCTAGAGAAATCTAACCATAGGATTTGAAGTCTTTAAAACAGTCTTTAGTAAGTAATAACAAACTGATTGCTCATTCAAACCCTAATGTTTCATTAAATGTAGTTGTGGGTGGAGTTCTGGAAGATCTGCCTGTGAGGAATATGGGTTTGACTTCCTCAAGGCCCAGAGTTGACATTGGTTTAATTGGGAGGAAATAGGCAAGAGAGGTCAAGCATCAAGAATAAAAATGCTGACTTCAGGCTAAACGTCCATAATGCTGGAACTCTTTATGTACAGTAGCTAAAAATCTTAAGTGTAGATGGTTCACAAACGTCGCTGTGCCACCTGCAGCCCAGGAAAAAATGCTTACTTGGAATGTTGGTCTGCCGGATCTGGTTGGTAGATTGCGTCTGTCAGGCGTGTGTGCTGTCTGAGCTGCACCCTCAGCTGCATGGCAGGAATTTTCAGGAAATGCAGAACATCCAGCCCTGGAAACAGAGGTGACGTGGTGGTCAGTGGTCTCCTGCCTCACCTGGCTGATGTAGGGGAACTGCTGCTCCTCATGGAGGTGAGAAGGGAGCCACTCTGTGCTCTCTGGAGTTGTTTATTGGAGTTGTTTGCTGTAAGGAGAGGCATGAGGATGTGCTCAAGCAGTTTCTGCAGGCACAAGCCCTTTGGCTGTTGAGATGGGCCCACATCAGTAGAGATGCCTGGAGAGGAATATCGCAGGGCAGGGCTGTAGTGAAGCATCCAGAGAACTTACCTGATTAGTTCTCCTCAAGATGCAGTTGGTCTACAAAGTCTGTCTAGGATTCTAATTAAGATTCCCTGGAGAAGATAAATCAGCTGCCTTATGTGTCGACGGGAACACAATTTGAGGAAACATTCAGCAGTGATCGTGGCAGCAGTGGCCAACTGCAGGGCCAAGGACACAGGTGAATCTGCAGGACCTGGACAGAAGCCTGAAGGGACTCTGACTTGACCGTGGCTTAGCAGGCAGGGGCTGAGGTACACAGCCCAGCCCAAAGCCACCTTCTTTGAAGGTGTGCAAATGGAAACATCCGGAAAGGGCTGGCTCAGAGCACTTCATTACTATCAGTGCTTGAGTAATGTTCGTACTTTGTCATTGCTCACTTTTATGGGGGGCTGGCTTCAAATGCAGTATATTATGCAATGGTTTTGTCATGTATCAGTGATGATATTAACAGTCTAATGCTAAACAGGTTCTGAGGAAATGAGGAGGAAAAAAAAATGACTTACTATATTTACCCTGAAACAAGATTCAATCTGCCACTGTATTTAATGCTATATTTTTCATTATCTCACAAGCATATGTTGGAACTGCTACAGATGATGAAGTTAGCTGCTGGGCAGAGCTATCATCAATGCTTTCCATCTTTATTTTAATAAGAGGAATGAGCAAATTGTTTGTGACCTTTGTCAAGGGCTTCCTGGAAGACAAGAAACGTAGCTGCAACAGAATCACTAGCCTGGAGCCCTGCTGAATATTCAAAGCTTGAGCCTTGCCTGGAACGTGCTGTAACAAAGCCATTGTGTCTGATGGAGCCACGTCTGCCACAAAGGAACTGGGTACTAACAGCAAAAGTTAAACCTTTCCTTTCTCTTCCTCACACTTCTGGAACAATGTGGCAATATGCTGTTTTGTTCAACCTACATGCAGGGCAGGAAGCTGAAAACAGCATTGCACTGACAGCTGGCTCATCCTGCATATGCTGCTGTGGAGGAAAAAAAAAAGTGAGCTTTTGGTTTGGTTTTTTTTTTAACGAAATAAAAAGCTGACATATGTGCTCTTGGTATGTGTCACATGAGGGGCATGTCCCCTATGGCCAGCAGCACTGAGGAGCAGGGAGATGCTGTTTTGAGATACCTCACACAAAGAGAGCCTTCTGTTACTCTCAGCACATGATAAGGTATAGTGTGAGTAAGAATGCTGAGGCAGGGATGGGAATGGATGTGCTGAAGAGCAGGAATGGTTGAAAAATGCCTTCCTGGTGTGGAAGAGCTTCCTGGAGAATCCCCTCACTCCTGCCTGAACACCAAGGCACCGAACACCATCACCACACACCTCCCAAGAAAACCCCATGCCAGTGTGTAGTCAAACTGTGGGAGCCTCTCCTGGGACTGGAATGACATCTTAGCAACAATTGCTTCGACATTTTCCCTGGTGCAGTTCTTAACAGTTTGCAGAGGAGGCTACCAGATGTCATCTGGTGATCCAGCTGTAGGCTTTGCAGGTGACCTGAATTTGGACACTTCATTGTGGGTGTGTATTTGAGCTTCCAAGGACCATTTCATATATATGGTAGAATTGATGACCCTACCAATTATCTCCTGCTCTGGTGACTTTCTCAGTGTCCACACTCCCTTGAGGTGGTGATTTGAGCACCAGGTTTGTAGTGATAGGATTTTATTTTGGCATCAGCTGTTTATTAGTCTTTCAAATCCAAATACATTACTGTGATGCATTGACCCTAGAATTCTACTCACTACTCTATCCTCAGAACTTGGAGGGACATTCCCTGTGGGCATATATAAGGAAGTTCAGTTGTAAATGCTCATTTCAACTGGTTCTTGTGGAGCTCAGGACATTCCAGCTGGCAAGCATCATTCCAGAATCGGTACTTCATGATCCTTGTATGGGAGTAATGGCTGTACAATAGAAAGAACTTGCTGTGAACAACCCTAGCAAAACAAAGGAGGAAGCTGTGACCTGGAATGGCAAAGCTTTAAAGTCACCTTTGGCACCTTTTTCCAAAGACTGCAGACCATTCCTTGCACCTTGGAGTTGCTGGTGCCATTTACCAGAATTATTTTCACGTTGGAGCCTTCTGAAAACTGGATGAGTCTGTACAATGATTTCTGGCATTAATTCTTTTGTGCAAAACCATCTGGTGGAAGCTTGGAGTGCTGAATGAAAGGTGTAAACCTGGATTAGCGTGGATATGGTTCTCTACTGCCTTTGGCTCATTCACATCTCACTGGATGTTGTCCAGGTTCCCTTGGAAGAGCCAAGATTGCCATCATACAGTGTGATGCCATATGTTAAGATTCATAGGACATATTACCTAAAAGTCATAAATTATTATAGTGTCTCTTTACAGGGCTGTGATTAGAAATGTTTATGTAAATGCACCTTCCCAAGAAAAAGGGCACATGATGTTAAACAACAGTATGCATGGCAGTTCTAATGAGATACTTTGACTCACTCAGGATGTTGCCTTGAAAACAATCTGATCCGAGTATAATGAGGAATTAATGTCCTTTTTTAAATGCACTGATCTTGGATGAGGTTTCTGCTACTGCTGGCATTGCTGGGGAAATAATCTGTACACTGTAATGCCAAGAGGGAAGAGGGACAAACCTACAGAACTTAAGGCTCTGTGAGTTAGGAATACCTTGTCCTAGAGTCCAGTTTGTGGTCATGGTGTTGTCTGTGTCACTTGAGAGAAATCCTGCATGCACACATGTATGTATAGGGACGTGTCCTAGGCTCCCATATGACTGTAAGACAGCTTTCACCTGGGCTTTTAAATTGCAGCCTTAAAAGTGAAAAACTCCATTTCTCTGGTGTAACTCACCTCATCTCAAGTTCTGCCAAGAGTGGAAGGTGCAACATGCCCAGTTGAGTTATCTGCAGATTTACTTAACTGCTGCTTCAAACACGGGTAAAGAAATGCAGTGAGCAAAGATGAATGCACTTAGTTAGAAAGCTGACCTAGCTGAGCTAAATTTCTGTGTATTTAAAAAAACCTGCACCATATGAATTGTGTGGTTCTCTTAAATACCAAAACAGAGCATGTGGAATAATTGGAATGAGGCATTGGAGTAAAAATAAACAGGAGCTGTTGAACGTGAAGAAGAATGTGCCTTTTTTTGTCCAGTGAGGCTAGATTTTTCAAACAAGATGAAAGGATCTCATCATTCTAATTAGCACTGAGTCACTTCTCTCTTGGAGAGCTCATTATATCTAAGCTCTGCAGTGGGTACAACTGCACTTTGCTGTCTCATGTCAGCAACTGGCACATTGGAGCAGACCAGCATAACCCAAAATGAGACAGATGTGAACAGAGGTGGTGGATCAGTTTGGAATCAAAATATCCCAAGAAGCAGGAAAACCAGAGGAAACCACTGGCTCGTTTTGAAGTGCATGTGAACTCGTGCAGGGCTCACACAAGCTGTCAGCATGCCCTGTACTTGTGTTCCGTGTGGGGTGGGTGACACTACCCCTTCAAGGCCCCTGCAGCCACCGACGGCTGCCCTGGCTCCCCCTCAGTCTCCAGCCCCTGTGAGATGTGCTGTGCTGCCGAGTGAGCACTGGTGTTCCCAAACACAGGTGTTGTACGTGTCTGCCTGCTCTTGTCACCCTCACATCAGCACCGTGGGCGGGTTCCAAGGCTCGCTGTCGCCACAGGATCAGCTCTCCCGTGATTATGTGAGGGATCAGCGTGATCGGCTGTCACTGATTTCACTGACATCTGTCCCCACAGCGAGACAAGCTGCAACATGAATTATTGAAGACATACACATGCAGATCTGTGTCATGATTACGCCAAACAATGAGCTTTGCCACCCTCTTGAGAGCTGCGGAGAGCCATGTGGACAGCTGCTTTAACCCTTTTTGACAATCTGTTATCAGCTTCCCAGCGCAGGAACTTTGCAGGAGACTTGGGCAGCCTCGGTCCTCTCTCCCTGTGCTGAACTGCTAATGCAGAATTACAGTCTGGAGAGGTCTTCCTCTCTGCAAGCCTTTGTAAAACAAGGCATTCGAATCTTGATAGGAGGGCTTGGTCTTGCAACAGGCAGAGAAGGCTGGGCCTGATCCGGAAAAGGCCCTGGTTAATTAAACCCCAAGTGAAGGAGGGCTTAAAACCTCAAGTGTGATGCTGAGACTCAAGAAGCTTTTGGGCTCTGACTGCTTGGGTCACTGCACGATGGTCTGAGGAAGAGGGTCAGTTAGGAAGCAGTCTTGGAAAATTACAATGAACTTGATTAATTTTGAGTCACTGGATGGATTCTGAAGCTGTGCTGCGGTGCAGCCATTTGTGTGTGCATGGTTGAATACTGTGTAGGATTAAGACAATGTCTGATTGCCATAACTCGGGTCCTTTTACCAAGGAGAAGCCAGTAGACATTTGAGTCTCAGGCTACCTGTCCTGTGAATCTGCTTGAGTAAGACTGGCTTTTGTAACCTCTAGCTGAGTAAGCAACTTGAGAGCCTAGGTAGCTTTAAGGGTATGATGAAGCCTTTTTTCCATTTTGGTGCAACTTAAGCACAAATTTAAGTGAAGCAGACAGATACAGGCCCACTCTGCTGACCACAGTGGTCTGGAGTGCCTCTGCCTGGCTGACCCTCTGAGTGAGTTTCATAATTCATGGCCTATTTACAGCTGTGGGTAGCCAAAGAGGACCCAACAGTAGCCTTTACCCTGTGGTGGTTACCTCTGTGATTGTAATAGTTTTGACCAGTGTATCTGATGTACCTTTTATCTCCTGGCTTACTTTACAGAAATGAACCACATTGGTGGGTCTTCCTCCTCATTATAGTTACGAGTTATTCTGTGTTGATTTGTAATGACTGGACTTGTTTGGATATTGGGGTTTTTTTTTAATCTCAGTTTTCTGCTCCGACACAATAAGTATTGATTCAGCAAAGATTTACTGTGTCTCAAACACTGTCACAGGAGAGGATCAGGCTTTCCTAAAGGGCTTAGCAGGAGTCAGATGTGGCCTTCACCTTGTCACACAAGTAATTATAATGCAGACCCTTGGACAGTGCTGTGCATCAGCAGCCATGAATGTTTGGAGCTTTGGGGGAATGGATTATTTGCTCTAAATATACTCCAAGTAATTGTATAGCTCATATCCAGCAGGTCAGGATTACCGATTTCATTACAGATTTCAGAGATTGGAAGCCTTTATACAATTACCCTAAGTCTAAGAGGTAAAATCATTTCTTCAAGATGGACTAGGGGAGGGATACTGATCTGATTCGACTTTCCCTAGGCTTCCATTTCATTAGGAAAATGAGAATTATTCATCAGGGTTTGATATTTCCTCAGACATATGGCACATCAGGTATAGTGATACATGCTTGGGGCCTCCTTCCCCACATCTCATAAAGCCATACAGGTCTGTGTTCTTTGGGCTTAGTTTCTGGACAACTTGGTGACTTGTCAGGCAGGAGGAATGCTGCAGCCAAGCTGGAGGAGGATGTCTGTACATTGGAGCATGTGAGACTGAATTATCAGAGTATGGACTGGGAGGCGAAGTTTGTTACAACAGGGTGTTAAATACTCCTGCCACCCCAGAAATAACTGGAGTTTCCTACACACAGGTTGGTCAGTCCTTGTATCTGTGGAGCAGGCTATTGATTTTCTGGTTGTAAAAAAGAAAATGCCTTTATTTAAAAGTCAATTAGACCTAATGCTAAGATGGAAGACCCAGAAGGGTGGCAGAGAGGAACCAAGTGTGAACTCTATTGCCGTGTGTTGGCTGCAGGCTCTGAAGGCGTGAGCAGGAGGTGATGTGCTGCTCACAGCAGGTGTATGACTTCAGTGCAGGACTGGGATGCTGGAAGATGAGCATATGCCCCAGGGCTTTGCGGAATCAGGGCTCACTTAGGTGGGAAGACAGTCCTCTCTGCAGCCTTGGGCATGAGCTGCATGGCACATGGAACTTAAATATCAGGGAGAACTTGCTACTGCACTATATCTTCTTATCCACATCTGTGGTCCTGATCTTCCCTTCTCGTGGCAGAGCAGGGGATGGTGACAATGAATTCCATAAGGTGAGTGAACAGGATTGTATGTTTCCCATCAAAAGAGCAGCATCTGTTGTTTTTAGCACTTCTCGGAATCACGGGTGTCTTAAATCAAACTAACAGTACATTAAGGTTGTTTGAGGTATTAATACTCCATATTTTCATATTTTTTTAAGAAAGGACCTTATCTTTAGTTTTTTCAAGCTTCCCTATAGCTGTTGTTCTTTTCTATAGCAATGAGCTTTTAGAGTGTGTTTCTCATTGCCCTGCCTGCGTTACATGCATGTTTGTCCAAAAACTGAGCTCCAAATCAAAAGCTTGTATGTGTGAGTGGACATACGGGCAACCTGCAGGTCAAATTCACTGTTCCTGGCTGCTGTAGTCAATTCAGCCTAAAACATGTTATTAGCCTTTGGCTTTGGGAAGCCATATGGCCAACAAATCTGGCCAGAAGCAGACTGAATCCAATTCACAGAAAGCTGGTAAACCTGGATTTGTTGCTGAGAGTGTCCAAATGTTGTCTTTAGTCAGCCAAGAAAATACTCACAGCCAAACTATTATGATAAAGTAAGACTGATTGTTGTGCTTTCACCTGACAAACACAGGTGATGGATGCAAGGAGTGACAGGAAACCACCAGCATCTCTGTCGAGCAGTGCAGGTTCATTGCTCCAAAGAGCAGCCCAAGCTCTGGTATCATATCAGTGTTGTGCTGGCAAGGCTTTAGCTGCCGTCCTGTTCCTTCTGGTACCTTCCAGAGCAGGGGAGAGTGGGCTCAGACTTGGTGCTCAGTGCTCTGCCCGAGCGGAGGAAGAGATGGAGGGGACTTGGGCATCACCTCTGTTTGTAGTTGCAGCAGTGTTGACCAGTGGACATCAAATTCAGGGACCTGGCTGGAATCTGAATGCCTTTGCTTTTAAGTTTTTAATGAGGGAGATGTAGTTGTCATTTTGTGTTAATCCCTGTTTTGCTCCATGAGAGAGGGGGTGATTTTTGTTATCTTTCCCTAGTAAGAGTTACTTGCTTAAGAAGCTTTCAAAATATTACCCAGTCACTGAAGGTTCTTTGAAGAAAAATATGACTGCTCGTGTAAACAATTAATGGTTGTTAAGCATGGCAGTGTATATTATGACAAACAACACATGCTACATTATGCCAGCTGGTGTAATGATGTGATAATGTCTGACTCATTAACTCTGGCACACAGTTTACGATGCCCTTCTATGACAGGATTAATTGATTCACACATACATTAAAACAAAAATAACTAAACTGAAATTCAGCTGGAAGCCTGGCTTCTCATTTGTCATGAGCCCTGTTGGTGGCTGCAGCCAGACCAGGCCCAGCGTAGAGCCCAGCTGAGGTTTGTCCCCTGACCTGTCCCATTGGCCAACTGCATGAGTGTCTGACGAGGAGGGAGGGAGTGGTGAGAGCAGCCATCAGGCTGAAGGGCCCCTGCAATGGCTTTTAGGGCTTATGGGGCTGTTTGGATCTAGTAACTACGTTGGAAGGTGAAAATACCCCAGAACTGCAAAGCATTTTTTGCCTGTGTAAAACCACCGAGGCACAGCCTGATGTTTTGTTGTTTGTGGGCATCGAGAGCTAGTTAATATATGTGTGTCAGAGCACTGATGAGCTATATTGTGGGGGAATCTTCCCCTCAAACCAGAACTTAGACACGAGATAGAATTGCTGAAGGCTGCCTAAAAGTTGTCCAAACAGGAGGAAAGCTGAATTGGAAACAATTTAATAAAGAAGAAACAAACTCCGTGGCGTTAAAATGGAAATAAAAAACCTTGTGGTGACATTACCTCTGGCTCTGTCATGGGGAGGAGCCCAGAGTGTGGTTGCTGTTACTCCATATCGGTGATCAACCTGTCCCTGGGGCGAGGACAAACAGCCTCTGTATTTCCCTTGGAGGTGCCCAGGCTGCACTACCTGGGCTGGGAGCCACGGGCAGGGCTGTGTTCCCCATTCCCTCCCATTGTAACACTGGTAGTTTATTACCTGGCAGTCAAACCAACACCCTGCATGTTATGGTTTCTGTGCATTTTGAGGGACTGTGAGCAGTGTGGTGCTGCAGGTGTCAGTGTGTCACTTGTGGCAATCAGTAGATTAGGGGGTATAGGCTTCTCAAAGCTCAGAGGTGGTTCTACAGATGAAATTGGAGGTCTCTTGCTGCTGTTATACTGTACAGTCAGTTTTCTTTGTTCTGCAGGGTGTGCAGAAGCTGTTTGGGCACACACATCTGGTCAAGGGGGACTGAGCTTTGCTACTGAGAGCAGGATTGTGGAGGAGACCCAGCTGCTGTGTTTCAGTCTTGATAAACATTTACAGCAGTCCCTGAACCTGTCTGAAAGCTCAAAAATAATAGGCCCCTGACTCCAGAGGACTTTCCTGCCTCAGGGGCGTGCTGCATAATAGAACCATACTGTGGCAAAGAATTATCTAGAAGTGAATCTAGTAGACAGTCTCTATTATAGGCATTTTTATGAAAAATATTTCATGACTGAAACAGTATCATAAAAAGCATTTTCATCCCAACCCTGAACATTCGGTGGACTTTCCCTCTCTCCAGTCTGTGGAAAAGAGACGTGTTGATGTTTTATCCACTTCCCCTGCCTTCAGTTTACTTAGAAAATACAATCTTTTGTTTGAGGCAATTTTATATCCTTTTGCATTTTCCAGCTGGGATCTTGGTGGAACAGTGTTCTTGGTACTGCATCACCAGCCTTGGTATATTAGGGCAAGTGGTATTCCTTACAGATGTTTTCAGCCAGGGTTCTGACCCTACAGAGGTTGTTGGGAGTGTGGAGTACTCAGATTCCTTGTGAAATGAAGCACTGCTGGGATGTATTTGAATGGAGCTACCTCAAGCTTTGCCTGGGATATTTGCACTGAGGCTTTGTGCATGAGGGAACTGTGAGGGCATCCTTTCTTTATTCTGAGTTTGTGTTGGGTTAACAATTGTGTCCTGCCTACAGCTGAGCACTGTGCCAATAGGAGGGATAACTGTACTTTATGCTCGTGAAGGTAAATGGGGGAGTAATTGTAGGTAGTATTTGGCTGTTTGAATTATGTTGGGCTCTGAGTAGTTGTAGCAGCCCAGTTTCATGGGTACCAACTTTCCCTGCCCCCGTGGCTGCTGGTACCCGAGGTGTTCCTGCCACACGCTCTGGCCTGAGCTGTTGGCAGGTCCACAGGGAGCTGAAATCCCTCTCCTGTGGCTCTGAGCCTTGTTCCTGTTCTAGTGTGCCTCGGACACCTGTTCCTTCTCACTGTGGAGAGAGCCCTGACTTGCCCCATGATGGGCTCATGTTGGTTTTACTGGAATTTCTCTGGGCAGGTCGAGCTTCCAGCCTGTGCTTACCTGGGCCAAGAGCTGGGGCTGTGCTCACCCAGTGGCACACTGATGTGTCATTGGTCACTTGAAGGGACATGGTGACCACTATAGGTGTATCTTTTCCCTGTGCTCAACATATTCTCTGGAGAATTCACGCTTTCTGCACTGAACTTTTGTGTTGGATCTTTTTTTAACTGAGATGGTGGTAATAGCCTGGCCAAAAAATTGAGTTTGAGGGCAAGTCCTCACAATGTTTATAGTAAAAACTTGCTGCCCTAAAGAGTTTCCAGTCTGAAACAAAGGGAAAAAGAGAATATTTCATCCCAAACAACTTCTAGGAGTTTGGCAGAGACAGAAATTCAAGATATTATCTGCAATCATACAGAATACTACAAGATAATATCTGTGATAGAACAATATCTTGAACCAGTGTTTAAAAATACTAAAAAGAGGTGTTTGGCCAGAAAAAATGCAACATTATTCTGTGCAAGCCTTGACTGTAAGGATTTGGGTTTGGTTTATCAGACATACCAGTCTTGGTGAGCTGATAAATCAGGGACTGCTTCAGTTCAGGATTCAGATGACCCCAATTGGATCCTTTGGGTTATGAGAAGAAACCAGAAACTCTGATTACAAATTGTTTTTAAACAAATTGTAATAGATACTGCCTGGGGGGGGGAAAGGGGGGAGGGTTGGTGTGTGAATGCCTGCACTCATACCTCTACTGATTAATTAGCTTACCTTGATAGCATTGCTGGTGATGGAAGAGTGTGTTCCGCCTTGTGCAATCTGCTGATGACTGAAGATGTTTTAATGGCCACCTTAAATAAAACGTTCCCCTCTGTGTCTCTTGGGCCCTGCAGTGGGCATGCACAACTCTGAGGGTCCTCAGCTACTGCCAAAGGAATACTGTTGCTGGGATTTGTGGTAATGATAGAGAAAATGAATTTCAGCTAAAGGCAATGTCTGCTGATGATGGAAAGATAACAATCACCTTCAGAGGGATAATGGATCACATAATTAGCTGGGCTATCACATTGGGAAAAGGTGATCCTTGGGCTCCAGGAAGGCACAGATGGATTGGTACACTCTGGAATGCTTGCCTTGGACCTCCTACAGCACCACTGAGGGAGGAGGACGTCTCTGCATGGAAATCAGGGCTGCTTTGGCTTCTGGACCAGTGTGTAAGGCCACAGGGTGCTGGGGATGAACTGGAAACTTCTGACAATGCCGTGTGGCTGGAAGGGTGGAGCTGTGCTGGTTAATAGCACGAGGTGCCACATGGGGCTGATGGTGCTGCTGGCCCTGTGAGGCTCTTGAGCCAGTGTTGAGTTGTTTAACTCAGTGAAGTCACTTCACTTCTGCAGCAGATGTTGGAGGAAGGTTTGAGCACTCAGACTTGGCTTTTTCCTGATGCCATGTTCATGCTTAAGGTAGAGGTGCTTTAAGAAAATCTGACAGCCTTGGTGACTCGGTGTTTGTCTGAGGTTTCTGGGGTTTTTTGTTCAGGATAAGTGTGAGTAGACTAAAATAACAGCCTCTGGAACTGCTGGGACAGTAAGGAATGTAATGTATGCTAAACACAGGGGCCAAGCACACCAGACAGTTTCTCCAGGGTGGATAAAGGCTTTACTGCAGGCTAGGTTTATCCATTTTGTTTTGATTGAAACGATCAGAAAAGTTTGTGTGGCTGTTAATTTTAGCAGGAGGTTAAAGTAGGTGAATGACCAAGTTGTGAGTGTATTTACTCAGGCTCCAGCATAGAGATTACTCGTGGGGATTTTGTTAGGCTACATGATCAAAAAAACACAACAAACAAAGAGCAGGAGCAACAAATTTTCAATATCTAACACATATAGTGGCTGCATAATGTTGCAGTTAGGTGGATGGCAGTTTAATGTTTAGTCTTATGCATAGGCTTACTCAGACAAACAATTGCTTACTACCAGGGGATTATATCAAAATGATAACACAAGCATCAGAGCCATGCTCAAACAGAGAGCTAAGGATTCAAAGCAGTCTGGTCCTCACAGGAGCTGGTTTATTTGGTTGATCTCACTGAAACTTTTCCTTCTTGAGAGACAAGAGAGGCTGGAACAGCTGCAGCATTCCCTGTGCCTTCAGGTGAGAGGGAAGGTGCAGAGCTGGGCTCCTGCAGCAGTCCCTGATGGGATGTGCACGGAACACCTTGTCCTTGAGCTGAACCAATCCTGCTCACACCCCCAGCCTGCACTTGACTGCTTAAAGTTGGAAAGAACAGCCAGGGAAAGTGTCCCAGGAGCAATGTGGTCCTGCCCTGCCTTCAGGGTGTGTGCACAACACACGGACATCAGACAGTGGTTTGGTGTCTCAGAGTCAGCACCTAATGAGGCACCATCATCATCAGTGAACTGTGGTTCTGCTTAGTGGCAATGCAGAGAAATTATTCATTAACCACTTTGGTAATGGAATATGCAGAAGTGATGTAGCTGCCTAAAGAAGGAACAGGGGGCTATAATTTGCTGCTGTTACTTGACTTATATTATGGAAATGAGCTTCAAAAACTACAGGATGAGAGAGTCAAGAACTGTATGTAGCTTTAATGGGTTTGGGTTGGTTTTTAGTTGCCTTTTTTCTTATTTGCTAATGATGATTGTGTGTCCATCCTTAAGGTCATTTGTGATGTGTCCCATGCTGAGAATTATGACCAGCAGCAAGAAATGAGAAATTAATTTGTTTTAAATGATACTACACATTATCAGGAGAGAGGCTGCATTTTCAGCCACCAAAATGATTCCTAATGACAGCCTTAATCCCTCCATCAGACCCAGCTGCAGTCGGCTGGCTGCTGGGCACCAGGGTGCAGCATGAGGTGGGGAGTCTGGCTCAGTTGTTGGAACCAGTACGAGAATGTGGCATGGAGACTCTGAGTGATGGGGCGCTCCTGCTGTGAGCCCAGCCAAGAGGGAAGTGCAGAGATCAAGCTGTGTCATTAGCAGAGGTTCGTGTGCTCTTGTGGGAGTTTGTGGAGTCTACGAACGACTGCAGCTAGCACAATTCAAGCAGTCGAGGAACCAAAGCCCTCCCAGTGATGGTTCACAGCATTCCCAGTGGGCCTCTCCTCAGGAGCTGAGCCAGGACAGGAGCTCCAGGCTTAACTTACTTACTGTTAGGTGGTTGGATGAAGGAACAGGAAATGAAATTCAGACTCCCTTACAAAAATGCTTGTATTTCCATGTGTAATTGAAGTCCACTTACCCTCAGTTTCCTGGCTGCATTTTGGACATTTTTCTTCCCTCAGATTTCACCCAACTTGGCCTTCGAGCAGTACAGAGGCTCTCCCAGTGGAATTGTTTCAGACCTGTCATGCTGATGGCATAAGTTGCACACTGCTGCTGGTGTAACTGGATTTGAGTCGTGAGGTACAGGTTGATCGAATGAACAGCGAGTCTGGTGCAAAATACAGTTTGCCTAATTTTGGAGGTCAGTGGCTCAGAACAAGATCTTGCTTACTAGGTTTGAGAAGTAGTGAGTAAAGGCTGCCAGGCTATGGATAGCACAGCTACAGCTGCGATCTGTGGTCAGCACTGTGTAGCTGTTCACAACAGTCACCTGTTGGCGGACTCTAGTGCAGCCCTCCGTGACTGGTGTTCTAACACTGTTTTCCTGGGTTTTCCTCAATACCCCTTGTTTGAACTGCTTCACACCTGTAACATCTTCTGCTTGCGCAGCTCTGAAGGTTTTGTTTAAGCTGGAAATAATGATGTACTTAAGAGAATTTCCCTCCTTCTGTTTTTTCTCCCATATGATATGGGAACATGTGAATATTGAAGGAAATAGTAATGTTTGTTATGCACCCCATCCCTCCAGCTGTGTGCCAGGGCTGCCCCGAGGTGCTGTTGTTTGTGCTTGCATGAGATACTGGAGTGCTGCTTTTAGAAAGAAGGGGTTTGCACCTCAGCAGTTGTTGTAATGGTTATTCCCAGCTGGCCGGTGTCCAGGACTTTGCTATACCTAAAGCAGTCAAAGCACAAAAGGTGTTTGAGAACTGGGCCATTGAAACAGGTGTCTGAGCAGTGGCTCAGTGTCCTGTTTGGGTTGGAGAGTCCCCCTGTGCGTGGTGGTGCTGTGTGTGCAGAGCACCGGGGAGGGGCTGTGAGGGCCCATCAGCCTGGGTTGTTTGTTTGGCGTAGTCCACAGCTGGCTGTGCAGTGTGGGCTCGTGACTGACAAACCAATGAGCTCACCCTTCATCCTCTGAAAGCGATACTGAGACTCTCCACGTCCCGTATTTTAATTTTTGTGTCCTTCTTTGTCATTTTCCCAGTGAAAATTACCCCGGCACTGATCTCAATGTTAATGTATTCCTGCTTACATTTGACTTCTGAATATGTTATGGCTAATTATCATTACACAGGACGAGAGATCAGAGCCCTGACTGAGGTGCTCAGTGTGGGAACAAAAGGAGGCCAGCGCTGCGCCTTGGCTCAGGGCCGAAAATGGTGACTGAGCATCTTGAAACTGGTGGAGTCTGGGAAGGGGGGCCTTGTTGGCTTTTTTTTCTTCCTTAGTTTCATTTTGTTATTTTTTATGAACTGGGGGAGGGGCCAGGATGGGGCTAAAATTTCCCCTTGAACATGATGTCAATATGTTGGCATGTCTCCTTTTATTAAGATGCCATCCAACTGATAACAAGTCCTGCTGTGTTTTACCAACATAAAAAATTAGACTGGAGACCAGGGAGCGGCAGGTGGCTTTTGGCACCAAGAAATAATCACACTTGATGTGGAAAGTAAAGTAAAAGGAGCCATCTGTTCACTGCAGGAGGACGTGAAAAATCACATTAACATATTGTCACTAACATCATGAAATACACAGTTAATAATAAATTTAGTTATCATGGCAAGCTGCATTGGGTGCTTCCTTAGAACAGGTATTGTGTGGAAGATGTGCTTGTTCACACCCCCTTGCTGAGCTCTGTCCTGGCTGATGTTTGTGGCAGCCTGTATGAGCAGCCTCACGTGTCCCTGCCGGGAGCAGGGGTAGTGTGTCAGAGCCCCACTCCTGCCTGTACCCTTTCATGTGCTGTGCCTGAATCCATCCATGCCTCCTGACTGCCAGGCAAGCACATGAGGCGACTGAAAAGGGAGGAACTAGAAACCTAATGGAAGAAAGGGAATGAAACGCCTAAAAACGAACTGGAGTTGTGGGTCAGGTCCATTTGCAGTGAGTCCTGGGATGTGCTTCAGTCATTGGGAAGCTGAGTTTGGATCAGTGGCTTAGCCGATGGTGCTGGGTGCAGCCTGTTCCCTTGCTATGCCCACTGCAACAGGGTCAGAGGCTCACAGTTGCTGCCTGTCTTTCTGGAGGGTCCCAGGGACTGTGAACACCAGTGGATCCATCCCCATGACCTCCCAGGAGGTAGGATAGAGTGATGTGCTCATTTACAAAGATGAAGACGGAAGCCTGGAGAGGCAAGCAACACCCACACACAGGCAGTCTGGGGCAGAAAGAAGCATTGAATATAATTAATGTCAGTCAACCTGGCCGTATGGAAAAGAGATGTCAAATGAGCTTGATATCTTTTTTGATGACATTATGAGTCTGGCTGATAGATTTCTCTTGGTACTGAATGAGCTTTTGATAAAGGAACTGTAATGATGCAAATTTATCACACAACATGTTATTAACTGGATTAAAAACTTGCTAACTGTGAAGTCTTAAAATGCAACTGTAGCCAGGTTATCAGTGTTGAGCCAGTGTGATTGTACTGATACCCTGCAGGAGTAGCTTTAGTCCTGCACTACTACACCTCACTATTCTCTGTGGCTGGCATAGCAGAAAATACACTGCAGCTCTCAGTGAGGGCCTGGAGATGTCTGGAATGTTCTGTAGCAGAAGAGGCATCGCTCCAGCTAAAGGTGCTGTTGGGAGCTCTGGAACAGCAGTAAGGAGTTAGCAATGGGACGACTGAAGTGTTTCTGTGCCCCAGAGGGCTCCTAATTGCCTTGTTCAGGGCTGTGTGTGGTTCTGGGGCAGCCTGTTCTGGTAGTCAAGTGGAACTTTAGAGAACTTGAAGAAAACTGTGAAGAAGATGGAGAGATTGAATTAGCTCTCTCCTGGGATGGTAGCACAGTCACTCCATTGGAAGGAAGGAGGAGGAAAGCTGAGGAGAGAGGTTGGGATAGCAGCCAGGGCCTTTGGGACCTAGGTAATAAAAAGCTCTTCAGTAAAGAGACATAAACCTGCAATTTAAAGATAGTGTGATAAGAGACTGTGTGTGGAAGCTGGAACAATTTTCTGCTTGCAGGTGCAAGTTTCCTCAGTAAAAACTTGGGAATGTAATGGCTCAGTTTTTCACGGCTTGAGATCTTGGTAGAAAAAGCAGCCAAGAGGTTTTTTCAGTAAGTAGACTTGATTATCCTTGTTTTAGTAAAAAAAAATCCATATTGTGGCCCCTCTTGTAAGGCCATTCTGCCTCTCAAAAGCCTCTGAGTGAAACCTTTGCTTGTTGCAAAGGTCAGTTACTTGTGATGGAGTGATATCATGGACCTGGCAAAACATTTGGCCACTGACAGTTCATTCTGCAAGTAAAATGTCACTTGAGGGGAAAAAGCCATATCTGTTGACAGCCTTTGTGTGTTCTGACAGGCCTTTCTAGTTTAGTAGCTCCTTCATTTTGTACCTGAAGGACCTCTCCAACTGCCTCTCCAAGCTGAGGCAGATGGGCTCTGCAGGCAGCCTGAGGGCAGAGGAGGGAGCCACCAGAACTCCACAGTGCCCGGAGCTTTCTGCCTTTTATCACAGCAGTGAGGGGACCCACAGAGGCTGACGGCACTGCGGGGCTCCGGGAAGAGCTGTGTGGTTCACAGGGACGGAGGGGACAGGCCCCCCTGTAAGGCTGTGTGGGCAGAGGGGCTGTGAGGAGGCTGTGGCTGTATGGCTACGTGACGGATTCCGGACTTCTCTTCCCTGACTTGCTTGTTGCCTTTGCCTGCTTGTCTTTCCCTTTCTGATTTGCAGACACTTGTGCCTGCACTGAGGTCCCAGCTGTTTGCAGCAGGCAGGGAGTCAGCTCCTCCAAGCTGATGGCATCTTGCAAAAGAAAAGGCACTTTAGGGCTCCTTTACTGACTCTAACAGCTGCAAGTTGGTTAGCTGCTGGCTGCAGGGATCAGGTTATTCGGTGCTTGCAAGTCGGTGCTATTTGCAGAAAAGGATTTGCAGGACTTGACAGTCTGGCAAACTTTAGTACATATAATGTCATGCACTGCTTGCAGTGTGAGTGTGCTGCTGCCAGAGGGGTCCAGCCAGCCCTCTGAGATATGCTCCTTGGACAGGTGCTGTGTTTTAAAGGACAAGAATGCTTCCATTCCTTTTCCAAACATTACCAGAGCCGAAACAAAGCCTTTTCAGGACACCTCCTACTATTGAATGGAAAGAGCATTACAAGGAAACATCGCCATACATATCCCCATGTGTTCATACATGCTCAGATCCTTGGAGTAAGAGCAATGTGCTATTGTGTGCTCTCATTTACATAACTAATTGGAGCACAGTCCTTATTATTTTGATGATGAGTCTGTGAAATAGAAATCTCCTTCAATCTCAGTAGGAGACTGGAGAGATAAATACCTTTGAGGTCCAGTCTTATGCTTCCTTCAGTACTGCAGCATGCTTGAAGTGGTGCTAAAGATTTCGGAACATCTGGCAGGAGCAGGTGGTGGCTTACCTTTCAATATGTTATTTAAATGACAATTTTGTTAAGCCTGCAAATAATAATAGTAATAAAAACAATCTCACATATATTCATGTCTTACAGTAAAGGAGCTTCCTGACCTGAGTCCTTTCTCTTCTAGGCTCAGCCTGTGACTGCTTTCTCCTGCTCTCCCTGCAGTGCTGAGCAGGTTTCCTGTTCAGGGTTTGTGCTTAGTATTTTTTCTTTACTCTCCTATCTCAAATGAACCATTGTATTGCATCAGGGCTGTATGAAGGTGAGAGAGCAAAAACAGCTGGAGTTGTCAGCCAGGACTTGTCATGTTCTAATATCCTCTTGTATCCCATCCCCAGAGGGAACCTCTGGTGCCTCAGTGGCTTTAGGCTGAGTTCATCACTCTCTGGAAGGAAGAGGTCAGTCAGTAGCATGGATGATCCTTTGTAAGTGGTGCTCTTTACAGGTGATAAATGCTCCCTGAGCAGGAGCAGCACCTCTGTTTCTGTGTGTTGGGTCCCCCCCTGTTCCACAGTCAGTCCTTCATTTCATCACATCAACACCATGACTGCTTAGCACGGACAGCCCTGAGTGGTAATGAGAGTCTGATGAGTACTTCCTGACTTTATTAATTGACTAATGAAATTAGAAGTCTTATTACAGATTGAAAGCTGACTGTGGATGTAAACGTGCTGATGGACCTTAAGGCCACAGGAGATGCAAGATGAAATGGAGAAGGGGATGAATTTTCTGTTGGAAAAGGTGGGGAAATGGATGTAAAAATGTTTGACACCTAGTAAGGTGGTGGTTGCCATCTTCATTGTTTAAGAAATGGTTTTCATGCTATTAGTGCATGAGTGTTATTTGGTGGGTTACTAATAGAGTTGATGCTTTCTCTTGGCTCAGGTTAATGTTTTGAAAATAGACTGGTTTGCAGGAGAGTGAAACCACTGACAAAAAAGTAGATCTAAGAATAGAGTCACTCTTGTTCTCCTTGGTGATGGCAGTGAGTGGAGGGAAGCCTGGGAAAGGCTACTCCCATGGTCATGGCAGTGGGACTGCGCTCCATGGAGAGGTGTAAGGAACGGGGTTTGTCAAGGGTTTAGTTTTTGGCACTGCTTCATTACCTGCTTTCTGTGATTTATGGTGCAATATGGAAGGAGGTTAATCACTCCCTGTCTTCATAAACACCCAGGTTTCATTTACCTGGAGCTGACTTTTTGGTGGCAATGGAATCAGAGCTATATTGTTGCCTCGTTGCACTCCAATTCAGATGCGCTTTTGGCCTAACTGCTGGGTCGATTATTGTCTGGAAGGCCTTTTTCCTTCTGTGCCTTGCAGTAGGGTTTCCCATTCTAGCATGATCTAGAAGCACAGAGGGCTGAGAGTTCTGTGCTGTGCTGTTGGCAGGTGGGTCCAGGCCTGCACACAGAAAGCAGGTGGGGTGTATTGGCTCCCAACCCTCCCTTCCAGCGTGATAGGAGACTGGACATCCCAGCTGGGGCTTCTCACCTTGGACCTTTGGTTGAAGGCTTTGACATTGGGGTCCAGTGTTTGTGCTATGAAATGCGACAGGATTTTTGTTGGTTGCAAAACAACTCCTTTCTTATTTGTTTATTTTATTTAGTGTTGGAAGCTGTTAAGAAGTGCAGGTTTACAAGGCCTCTCGAAGAACACCCTTGTGTCTCCAGGTGGGAACAAGACTGGAAATTTTTGGGCTTGCTTGCTTTCTGCTATTTATAACTATCTTTGGCATTTAATTTTTGGGAAGAAAACTTAGTGGAAAGGAAGTGAAACAAAGATGTTGTTAAGTGGAGCTCCATGCAGTGAAATGTCTGGTTTCACCTGGCTGGGACAGCACGATGTGGTGCATCTTGTCAAGGTATTGCTTAGGGACAAAGGTGCTCCAGTTGGGGTTTGCTTTGAGAGTGAATGGCTCACTCTTACATATTGAACAGTAGGAAACCTTCTGCCTTGCAGCTCCCCAGTGATTTATTGAAGGTGTTTAGCCAAGGACTTAAATGGGTTAGTAGACTAGCTCCTTTAGGGAAGTTGCTCTTTATAATTTAACTTTGAGAGAGCAGGTTATAGTGCTCTCAAACATTCGTGTCAAAGTCCCAGCAAAAATTAATGGCTCAGAACTAATAGCAAGCTTTCCAGGATGCTGCTCTGATTTATTGAGTGGTGCTAAGCTCCAGCATCCTTGTGTGGAGAGCACTTGCCTTCCTGTAAGGGGGCTAATATTACCTCAAGCTGTTGTCAGTTGACTTGGTGAATTGCTGAGATGCCACTCCGGGTGTAGATAGCTGGTGGTGATTACTCTGAAGCATTCAACGAGTAGAAACCCTGGGGAAAGGCTGATGAGCTGCCCGGGAGGATGGTGTTCCAGCCATGTAAACAAACTCCTGCAGTCTCCTGGCCGTAATGAGGACCAGGCCCCAGTGACAGAGCCCACTCTGCTCTGTGCTGCTGCATTGGAGCTGAGCAATTTGCAGGGGAAAGTGATTGGAGGCAGGCCCTGGGATGCACGTAATCCACTAATCACCACTCAGAGACTCATGGTGCCTGGGAACAGCAGGAGGGAATTGGCTTTTATGAGCTGAAGGAGACGCTGGCATATGTTGTTGAGGAGAGGGGGAGGAGGAGCTGCTTAAATATTTATAGATTAAGGGTACATTGGGATCCCTTCTGTCTTCTTGTGTGCCTAGTTCCCCACTTCCTTCTGCCGATAGCAAGACACAAAGTCTCCTCAGCCTTACCTGTGGTTTAATGGGAAAGCATCCACTTTGAACCTCCTTCCAGCCTCCTTCCTCCAACTTTTGGACTGGGTGAATATGGAGGCTTGTCACCACCCATCTCCCTGGCCTGGCTCAGTCTTCCTCAGAAAATAGCACAACTGTAAAATCTCAGGGCATGGCAGCCTTGCTTACAGAGAGTGAGGGTGGAAGCAAAATAAAAACCAGGTTAGAGAGCAGCTTCCTGCAGAAGTGACAGTGCCCTGCATCTCTGCCCCAATCATCCTACGTATGAGGGCACGACAAGTAGAGCTTGCAGAGAGGAGCAGGTCCTTTCCTACCTCACATTTGATTAAAAGTTTGTCTTCCTGCAGACAAAAAGGTGACCTGTTCATTGGAATGTTCCTCCTTCAGTGATGACCTGGCATGTGTGAATTCCCCCTCCCTTTTCTAGAGGAGGGTGTTTCTCGTGTTTTGTACAGTCACAGAAGAGCAGGTGACAAATGCTGTCTTGTGCAGACTGCTCTGCTTTGTCCTACCTATGGAACCTGCCAGGGAGCTGGAACAAGCTGGAGAACAAGATGACCTCATCCTCCTGCTCAGATGGGCCACCCAACATGGTGACAGCAATGAAGAAACAGTGCCCCACGGAAGAGCAGGAGGCCGAGAAGGCACCTCATATCACCAGACCCTCTGCTGCCTGTGAGCAGGGTGGCTGTAGGAGCCCTTCCCATTTGGACAGTGACTGGTGCTGATCCCGGGGAGCCGTGTGTGTTCCCTTGCTCTGGCCAGGTGGCAACTGTAGGATTTTGGTTTGGTTTTTCCTACTTTCAATGCATTGTAGTAAATTAGTTTCTCCACAAGACACGTATTTTTCTCAAGTGCTGGTCACTCTTTTCATCAGTGCTGCTGGAGTATTTTATAGGGGACACAAATACCATGACAGCCATTTTATGCAGCAATCTGAGGCACTGGCTATGAAAAGAATCACTAAGAGCCACATCACATGTTGCTAGTGCAGCCAAAGCTGAGCCCCATATGCTCAGAGCCCAAGTGCAGGAGGTTGTCCTGTTGATCACCTTTGCTGCTGCATGTAAGATAGAGAGAATAAGGCTAGGAGAAATTCTGCCAGGTTTTTGGTTTTGAAAGACCCTAAAAAACTGATCAAGTTCTAGTTGCTGTTTGCAGTGCAAATTGGCTTGGTTTTGTATTCAAACACATCCTCAAATATCTTCACTTCTGTGATCCAGCTGGTTTCGTGTCCTGTTTTGCTCTTAATTTTTACAAATACTAGTGTGGCAACCCCAAATCTGCTCCTATTTTGCAAGAATACATATGTAAGTCTCTTCTGTCCTATTCAGGTTAACAACTCTTTTAAGACCTGATAAAACCTGTAATTACATTAATCACATTTGAATGACTTGATATTAAGTATTAAAATGACATAGATCAGTTAGAATTAGTTAAAATTTTGCTGTAGTGAAGATCTGCCCTCAAATCCAGCGTTGTGCACTAGTCTTTGACAATCCCCGAGTGCTTCCCGACACCTCAGCTCAGCTGATTGATCAGAAGTGCTCCAGAAGTGGTTCCAGCAGCTGGACAGCATATGTGACATGTGACAAAGTGTAGCTCTGATGGCATTAAATGGACTCCGTGATGCAGCTCAGGGTTGTTCTTGTGGCTATCATGGCTTTGGCATTCCATCCGGAGGTCTGGAGCTAGTGGAGTACAGGTACCACAGAGATGGATCTCTAGCTTTGCAAGTGTGGAAGAGCTGCTGCTGGGGTGACTCAGGACCTGCTAGAGTAGGTAAAGGAAGGAATATTGCCCAGCTGCAGCATAAACCTCTCACTAATGAGTTTTAAGCCATCTGCAGCCCTGATATTGTGTTCAAGGGAATTATTTACGGCCCAGTCTCCAAGCTTGGGTTAAAGTTAATGCTCCACCTGTGATGTTGGTTCTGGCAAATGCTGGCTTAAGTGCTCCATTGGATGGCAATGTCTCTTGCCTGGGATCTGGAGATAGGTGCTCCATTCAGTCATCCAGGTGCTTCACTACTCCTTCACAGGTCACTGGCCTTCCACTGGGACTGTCCTGCTTTGGTTTTGCGATGGAAATATCAATCTGCCTGAAGCTAGTAGCCACTGCACTTCTTGTGTTTAGCCAATGGTGTCACTGCTGCTCCACAGGATTGGTGTTTTCCTGTAGATTTGAGGAGTGAGCAGTCAGTGGTGCTTGGCATTCCAAGGGCTGACTGAAGCGATGGACCACTGGCATGTGGCTGCCACGCTCCCTGAGAGTGAATCTGGGCAGGTGAGCACAGTTGCCCTTTTGTCCGCAGCCTGAAGATCTGGGAGCAGAAAGTGGATGCTTTGTTTTCACTTTAAACTTCCAAGGTGTCTGTGAACGAGATGTGGTGCATGTACTTATCCCAGTATGACACCTCTGGTGTTACTGGAGCTCCCAGCCACTGCCACAGAGAAAACAGAAATTAATCCAAGGAAGCCTTCGGACTTTGTTAATGAACCTGGTAGAGTCTCAGGCTTGCCTGTCCCAGGTTAGCAGTGCTGGTTCCCTGCCTGGGTGGAAGCTGCTGTTCCAACTGTTTTTCACATCTGGGATGGCACGCTGTTCCTGACAAAGAACTGACAGTGTGTCAGCAGTACGTGTGCCAGCTTTGACAGAATTGCCAACACATCAGTTAATACTTTTTAGAACCAGCTACGGTACAACAATAGGATAGCACCCTGCTGTGAGGCAAGAGCTGAGGGGAAAACACCAATCCACTCCTGGTGGAGGGAGAGAAAGGGGAAATCCTGTAAATTAATTAGCTCATTTGGCTCAGATGTCATTTCTGATCTAGCCACTTTGTGCTGCTCTCAGTGGCAGATCAGATGTCTTCTGCATTAAATGCCATTCAGCAGAACCCAAAAGTGTCCAGGGCACCTGTCATGTGCTCTGTGAGGATGCTGGAGACACAATTAATGACAGCACAGAAACTTCCCCATATGTATTTGAGACACCAGAACTGGGTTTATTCTGTCAAAGGAGGTTTCTACGGGGTCAAGCAGACGTCAGTGAGCTTCAGGGGTTTGTCTTGTGCTTGCTTACTGAGAATTCCCAGAGAACAGCTTTTGTCCAAGGGACAAAGCCCACTGAAGAGCCTGAGGGTACTGGGTTACCTGTGCCAGTGGACCTTTGGTCTCTTCCTTACACTCACCCAAGGGCCAAGAAGCAGCGAGGAGGCTGCATGGTGCAGGACAGGAATTGAGTCCCTAAAACCATGATTCCTGCACTCTAGTGAATGTTAAAGGGACTGATAAACAAGGAGTATGATCTTCGAAGAACAGATAGATATAATCAGCACCTGTGATTTACAGAGCAGTCAAGGTGTTTTTGGGATTCAAGTGTATCAATGTTTGACTTGTAGTGACATGACAGGAAATCACGTTTCCATTTTTGCCTTTTCCTCACCTTTATGATTTTGAGGAACCATTTCACCCTCCAGGACTTTTTCACTGTTACCTGTGGAAAAGGTAAAGAGAATAGACAGAAGTGAACCATCAAGTGAGAAAGAGGTTATTTGGACTCCTCTCTTAGATGATTTATTTTCATTTGGGTATTTTATAGGGATTGCAGGTAGTTTGACTTGTGTCTTAAAAAGAGCACGTGAGCCAGTCGCTCATCCAGTTGTTGGTAGGTGTACTGTGACAGAGGAATGAGTTGGAAAGGCTAGCACAGAGATGAATTTATGAGAAGGATAGTGAGAGAACAGCTGCAGACAGATGTAGCGCTTGACTAAGCTCGAGCCACTGCTGCCACTTTTGTACAAGTGCTTCCAACACACTGCAGACAGAGGAGCCTTGGAATGATGACATTCTGCAGAAATTGGTCAAAATCTGGGCAGCTCTTCTTGTGCTGTACTTGAGTGGTCTTAAGCTTTCCCAAAGGTTTCTCAGAGAGATTAGAAAAGGAATACAGGATTTCCCTCCCTGAAGGGCAAGGTGTGTGTAAAAACAGCCTCTCTCTGATCAAGGCTTTCATGTTCAGTTGGTGCTGGGGTGTGGCAACAAGTGCAGAGGATCATACAAGGGAAAAGACGGTCAAGTTCTTCACTGGTGTAAATTGAACAACTTTCCAGTGGTGTCACTGGAAGAATGGCTGTTAAACTGACTTACTGAAAATACGGTCCAGATGGCCTTGATAGGAGAGAGAAGTATCGTGAGCCTGATGCCTTCCAATGTATTGCACTTTGTGTCATGGTTTCACCCCTGTGAAAATTGGTACAGGATCAATGTAGGGGTTCATAGGGATGGAGATAAATCCACAAAGCACAGGGCACTTGAGAGAGAACCCCATCCATTTTTCCCAGAGGTAGCTGCCTACTGGCTCTGGTGTGTCCAGGCCGAAGCATGAGTTCATAGCTTTGCATGTTCTTTGGGTAATCACAGTAAGAGTATTTTAGGTACCAAAGGAGAAGATAATCTGTAGTGGAAACAGCATCTGCAGGAGTGGTTAAGTATGAAGAGAATTGTGATTTCCTGAGTGACAAACTCGGTGAGCTTTGTTTGACAGTGTCGTGTCAGATCCCACGCTAGGGTAGAATATGTGTGACTTGTGTCTTCATAACATATGGTACTTGTAGCGGGGAAGGTGATTTCTGACAGGTCTACCTGCAGTGTGCCTCAGTACCACGTGATTGGAAGTCCTGGAAATCTACTTGCTTGTGCTCTCTGCAGACTCTCCAAAATATAAATACCACTTCTCTAGCTCATCTCATTCAGATTTTGGTACTGGGAGAGTGAGACTATTTTGTCATTAGCAAGTTCTTACCTGTACCTGTGGCTGGCCCAATTTTCCCCAGTGAAATTCCTTGTAGTGGTTCTGCTGAGGTTACTGGAACCAGCCAAGCACTGGTTAGCACAGAGGAGGGGGCATTGTAATGAGGGAGAGCACTCAAACTTCACTTGGTCATTACAGCTAGAGTGCATTGGGCTGGAAGTTGGGAAGATGTCCTTTGGCAGTAAGGGCTAGGTGAGCTGATGGCAGCATTGATCACACAGCTGTGGTGATGGTGACTGACATCTGGCAGCAGAGGCACCAGCTCCTGAACTCACCAGGAGCAGTTGTGCCTAGTGGTCAGGGCACCCGAGAAGAGCTTTTGGAATTGGGCGCAGTTGGCAATCTCTGGCATCCCTAGGACTGGCCAGGCAGGATCTACTTCCAAGCAGCAAGATCAGACCTCTGATAGTTACTGGGCAGTGTTTTCTTGTTTAAAAAACAAAGAGGGAGGTTTGCATCTCAGTAGTTGAGCGGTCGAGCGTAATACAGTAAGAAAGGTGTCAGGATGCATTTCATCTAATACAACATGATGCTGTAGGCAACACTTTGAAATTTGTTGAAAAGCAGGTGACAGCCACCCATGTAAAGAGTCTCACTTCCCTGAAGTGTGTTATGCTGGGCTGTTGCTATTAATTTCACAGGCTCTGCCTGTGAGTGGGGAGTGAATGAGTGATGCAGTGCTGCTATCCACAGCCGCCTCGGCCTCGGAGCGTCTTGGGCTGGTTAAACATGTTCCATGTAATCCCCTTAATGGCATGTGTGAGCTTGTCAGGAGAACTTAGTGCAGAGGCAGACCCATAACGTGCTCAGAAGCTTGCGTGGGGCACAGCCTGCATGGTGGATTAGCATGGTATATTACTGTCCTCCAGAGTTCAGAGGCAGTTTCAATTCAAATCCATGATTAGAGCAGTTGCTGCTGGATCTTAATATAGATGGAGTCAGGTGTGGTAGGAAGCATCCAGCTGGAACGATGAGCCACGCAGCAGTAGAACACCCAAGATATGTAGGGCTGGCAGCCTCACCCCTTTGACCCGGGGTTCCGTGAGGGAAATCATGTTAAATTCCCGTGTGTGGAACAGGTCCTGCTTGGTTCTGCCTGAATTTTGAATCCATTGTGTTCCTGGTGGCCAGAACATGTGGCCAGAACTATGTGTGGACACATTGCTTGCCCTGCTTCCCAGCAGAACCCAGGGTGTTGTTGTAGAAAGTGCTGGAGCCGTAAGTGTTATGGAGAGGCACTTCAGAATCTGGAGTTGGAGCTCATCAGGCAGGGCACTGGTTTCTCTTGTTTGTTTTCTTATTTGTCTGTCACTCCGACAGGGATGTGGAGTACAGGTGAAGTCAGTGGTGTGGCTCAGGTGCTGATCCTGCACAGTACCTCACAGAGGTCAGGTGTTACTCCTGGCTGCCTGGCTCTTGGGGGGCTGATGGTACTTGTGTTGCCAGAATTTGTGTGGGATGGGGATGTGCTTTATGGTGTGCCAGCCTCTTCTGTATAGACCTTAGTGACTGGTACTCAACAGCTCCCTCAGCCATGTTAGGCTCCCATCACTGTTGAGTTGAAATTCTAAATTCCTTTAAGGAAACACCAAAAACAGTCACAAGTTACAAGGGAAATGACTGAGAAGGAAGTCGTGTGTTTGCAGTTGCACCAACTTCTTTGTCAGGCTGTGGGTAAAAGCCTTGTGCTTTGTCTTTTCTGACTGTTTAGAGGGTTACAAAGACCTTTTTTACTGTGCTTGTGAAGCATCTCTGCTAGAAGTGAGGAGTTCTCAGTTTCTAGTGGCTCTTCTAGTGCACATCCATAGCCAGCAGAATATTACTCCTGCAGAGAAAGAATTGAGTTTGTAGCCTAGGATGCCTCTGTGTCAGAGGCATTTGAAGCCCCACTTCAAGCTGTTCAGGTACCAGACAGTAGCTACAGCATAAAATTGCCAGAGATGCTTGTCAGGTTTGTGAACTGCCACAGAATATCCTGTATGTTGTGCCAGTTTGTCTGCACCAACTGGAGAGCAAATTCCTGAGGTGGTTGAGCCATGTGCCACCTCCAGCTACTTTCCTTCTGCTCTCTGATGCTCAGTGGCAGGATTGCCACCCTCTTGCTTTCGAATTTTGGGTACAAGTGAGCAGTATCAGAAAAGCTGCTGCCTTACTCAAATACACATGGAAAGCTGGAACACTGTGCGTGGTTTGGAAAGTCTGTTCCTTGGTGCTGTTTGTAATCAAGGCAATGGAATGGACCCAAATCACTGCGTTGGAGACCAGACTGGGATGTGTCCAGCCCTCGTGGGGTTGTGTGCCAAATGCCATCCTTGCTGTGCTCTGGGCCTGGAATCCAGCTGTCAGTCTGCAGTGTGAACAACAGGAAATTTAATTTGTTGGGTGGAAAGAGTTAAATGAACTTTAACTGAAAAGCTCTATCTCTCCCTCTCAGGGTAGAAAATAGCCAAGGGCAACAGCGGATGACTAATGTGTAGAATATTGCAATTAGTATAGCAAGGTACTTACAGGGATCAAATTAAAAAATTCATTAACGTACGCACTTAATTAAGAAACACTTTTCAGTTTACATGATAAATTATGACACCTATTAAATCTTCTAGTACAAGCTGTAATGGCTTCTTTGCTCCTGGGCAGAGAACTATTGCCTTTGAGGTCCCCCGAGCTCCTCCAAGGACCGTGGTGTTGTGCCCCTGGGTGTCACAAACCAGGCTGGGCCCTGGGAGGTGCAGGGCCCACTGTGCTGCAAGTCACTGCAAGTTAAGGAGCCAGCCTGGGAGTGAGAGATGCAGGATGAATGAACAGATAAACAGGAGATGACCTTGAGAGTAAAGGAAGGACCAAGTGAGCAAAGTGCCAAGGAGGGTCCCAGCGAGGCAGCAGGACCTGGGTGAGGAGCTGGCACCTGGGCATGTCCTTGTAGTTGGAGTCTGCCCAGCCTGGCTGATGGTGTCAGGAGGATGGGAGAGTTTCCCAAAGCAAGGCCCTCGGCTGCAGCTTTTCTGGTTTTTTGTCTGGTCTATTCTGGTTTGGGTTTTTTTGAGTCACTGGTGATGCTGTGGGGTGGCAACCAGGCTGTTTTTTCTGCTGCACTGGGGATATGATGGATCAAAAGAGGAATTTGTGGAATTTTTCTTGTAGTCTAAGATAGACCAAAGCTGCAGTTTCCAAAGCACCTGTTACTGCAGTTTTGTGGGGGGAGTCCAGCTGAAGGAAATGGTTTACCTGTATTTTGGATTTATTGTTAGATACCTTTGAAGTGTAAAATCCAGTGTACCAGTTTAAAGCAGACTGCTCAAGAGCACTCTGACCTTTAGGAGAAGGGCTTTCCTCACTTTTTTATCTTAAATCTGCCAGGCTTTTAACTTGGATGAGTCTGTACTTTGCTCACTAGGAGTTTGTGTGTATCATTGGCCAGAGGTGAGTGTGGAGTTAGCAATGTGGGCTGACCTCAGAGGCACTAGAGACTGGGGCCTGGGGGGACCCTGTGAGTTGTTAAGGGATGCTCTGTGCTCACAGAGAGGTCTTCTGTGCTTTGTTATTCCAAAACCTGCCAGGTAGATAGTTGTTCCCTGATTATTATTTTTATTATGTATTTGGTTTAGTTTCACCTGGCCTGTAATCACCTCTTGCTTTTGTCTTGGCACAGTAGCTAGCCAGGAACACTTGTGCAGCCAAGTGTGTGAAGCACGGCCCAGATGTGAAATTCCACATCCTGACACAAGCAGGAATGACAGATGGGAGGTTGAGCAGAGAAAGATTGAGGCATCTCTCTAGCACTTCAGGCACCTCAAACCTTTACATTACCATTTCAGACTCCAGTGCTTTCAGAAATCGTGTGTTTCATTTTAGGGCTCTAAAATGAAGCTCTTAAAAATGAGATCCTGCTGATGGTCCAGAATGCTTCAATCAGCCTGAACCTCTGTTGTGCTGCCAGGGCCTTTCTGGGTGTGTAGAACATCTTTCTCTCAGACTGATTTTTTCAGAAATGAGTTTGAGTTTTGAATAACATTGATGAAATGCCCCCAGTTTATTAACTAGAACAACTCTAAGTAGTGTGAAGATTTAGTGTTCATTAGCAAGTGTTTGAGTAAACTTGAAATGTGAACAAGGCAGGAGAAGCAGGAATGATGGCTTCATTGTTACAGGCACATGAATAGACTTCAAAATGGAAATGTTTCTCCAGCCCCTGGTGCCTTGGCTTTGCTGCAGAGCTGGGCACAGTGGACGCAGTTGGGACGTGCCTCACACATGTAGCTGTTCCTATGCAGCCTGATGGGTGGCTTGGTGAGTTGAGTGCAAATGTAAGGCTTTGTCTTTGGTACTCTTTGTGTTGCTTGTTTTCCTTTGACCTTGGCAAGCTGTTGTTAGGTGGTAGGTTTTCCCTTGCGTCTTCTGTCTGGCATTCCCAGAGATGGACCCTGATGTGGTATCTCTCTGGGGAGCTGTGGGCCATTCCAGGTCAGTAGCAGGGGACAGGGCTCTGCTGCCTTTGGGAGCACATCTGCACTTTCCTTGCACCCCTCCTGCCTGGGCAGGATCAGGATTCCGTTGAGGAGTTCCCCAGGGGACTGCCCTTTCCCTTAATTATACAGAGTGCAGTAATCTAGCATCCACAGTATTTTATCGACACTGACAAGCCTGCATAAATAAATAAAAATCTTACTTTATGCAGTGAAATATCTGCTGCTTTTTAATAAATCAATAACCGCAGGTGACATGAGGAAAGCATCTTGAAAACAATTTCTGAGGTGATGTAGAAGGCACTAGATGATCCTCTGTTTTAAGTGATAAGTGATTTTCTTTGCAGATTGTTTGGTTTGAAACAAGTTCCCTGCTGAGTTCTCCAGAACAGTCTGGAATGACTGCTAATCACTGGATTTGTAAGCATTTACAGCTTTAGATCTTTCTTGTAGTGTGTGGGGTGCCCTACGTGTTCAAGAACTAGTACTAACAATCACTACCAAGTAAATATTCTGGTCCCGTTTCAGGTGACTGCACCTTTCTCTTTATGACACAGGGGAAGAGTTGTTCTGAGTTGGGAAGAAACAGATCAAATCTCTTACTGTGGCTTTGCACTCCTACAGGAATTTTTTCATGGAGAGCCAGCATTCCTATGCATGCAGCCTGTGATCATGTGTAAGGGCTTTGGTACAAAACAGATGTGAGTCTTGTGCTGGTAACCAGGTGATGCTCTGCCCAAAAATCAGTGCTCTCTGAAAATGCCTGTATCTGTCAGGCTGAGAGGGCAGACCTCAGATGGCGAAAGGAACTGGCAGCATTGCCCTGTGGTTTGTTCTTACACGTCTCTCGAGTTGTGTCCCTCAGAGAAGGTACAGCATGAATGGCTGTTGTGTGGACACACACACGTTATCCAGCCGGGGTCGGCTGAAGTGTACATCCCTGTCTCACACTTAACTTGTTCCCACACCACTGTTTGTGCCGGTACCTCCAAGGGGTTCAGTCCTGGGGTACCCCAGTCAGACGGGAGCTCATCAAAGAGCTGCTGCCATTGGGAATCTCCTGGAGCACAGAGACACATGAAAAGTCTGCATGTGAAGGCATGCAGGGGTGGTTCAGCCAGGAATGGCAGGGGTTTGCTCAATGCTCGGTGTGTACTGTCACTCAGACGGAGCATGTAGTGTCTCACTTGTGAGGTGTGCAGTGCTGAGGGTTCAAAGCCTTGCTTATATTGATACAGGATTTTTTTTGTCCCCTCCTCTGTTGAAGGTGCAGGGTTTGGTGAGGGTCTGAGCAGCTCCTGCCAAACGGAGGGCGTGGGGGCCGTCCCTCCCCCAGCCATCGCACCCACATGTGACCGCGTCCCCTGCGCACCGTGACAGCCCTTGGAAACACGCCCAGAGCCCTGATCTGGAGCGGAGCTCGAGGCTGCTGAGCTCTCCCATTCCCACTGATGGCCGTGACGCCCTTCTTTGGTGGCATGGCCGTGTGTGTGCTGCCAGCAGCGTGCACAGCCCGGCTCGTGGCACTGCCACGTGCCACAGCACAGAGCGTTCGCCACCAACACCACGGATCCATTCTGCTTGTCTCGGTTGCTTTCGGCTCTCTCTAACCTTTGTTGGATTTCTCCCTGTCTCTCCTCTCTGGTTTGTTTCCTTTATCTAGTATGCACTGTCATGGAATACTGATGAGGAAATATTTGGTCTAAAGCCAGCTAGTCAATTTTGGTTAATTAATTGGAATGGTGATTGGCAAAACCCCAGCCCAAATTTTTGTAGGTAATTTATAGCCTAGGTAATCGTTTACTCGTGGATAATTGTCTCTACCTGTAGGTAACAGAAGGTAATGGTTATGGAGATCCAGATGCATCCCTAACAAATGCTGGCTGAGGAAATTGCAAACACTTAGGCTGAGTTATCTCTTTAATTACTGAGACTGTAACTAGAGCTGTGTGCTAAACCCATCCTTCTTGGATTCCTGCACCTCAGGCCAGGTGAGCAGCAGTAAGGTAGAAATGATTTACTTTTCCTGGGAAGTCAGCATTCCTGTCTGGGTTTGTGTGTTAGTTGGCACAGATGCACTGGCTTTTGAGACGTTGTGATTTGCTTCGTAGCAACAACAGCCAGCAGTAAGTGCCTGCAACTCTGCAGGGAGCAGGAGGCACAGGGTGGAGGACGATGGGGAAGGGCAGAGTGTTTTGAGTTCAACCTCTCGTGGGGTGCAGCTTGTGTGCCTCCTGGCTGACACAGGTGTTGGTGTGGGGCAGCCCTTGGGCAGGTGCCTGACTCCTCTGAAGAGGATGAACTCATGGGGTACCTGCTCAAGAGCTCCCTGCTTTTGCCAGTGTCAGCCTGGGCAGATGTTCCTGCAGTGCCTGTGGCCCAGGAAAGCCATCCCTCGGCATGAGGCACCCTTGGGTCTAGTTTCTGGTGAGGGATTCCACTCTGTAACTTCCTCCTATCACAGATATAGGAAGTTTATTTTGGAGGGTGATGCCAAGGTGAAATAACTCTCTACAGGATGTGGGTTATCTTTTGTCACCAGTGACAGTGCTGTGCCCCCCCCTTCCAGGCCAGGGACAGGAATATGTCATCTCATGCTTTGGCACTAGTGGAAAATTCCTGTTGGTTTGCTCGAGTGTTTGAACTCCTTCTCTGATACAACTATACCAGAGTTTGGAACAAAAGAGCAGCATATTCCAGTGCACATTCAGCATTTGAAAGGGACAGCTACAGGAGAGGAGGACCAGCCCACTGCTGTGCTTCCAGGCAGCTGTTCCATTTTGCTGTGAATGGGCTGGACACGTTTCTTTGTTTGCCTGAAGCCGGTTTTCATGCCCCTGCAATCTTCTGAAGTTTCTGTCATTCTGTCCTTTGCTCCAGTGCAAACTGTAAGAAACCAAAGCAGAGCCCTGGCATCCTTCTGCTGCAGCAGTGAGCTGATGGTTTGGTTTTCTTCTTGTGAAATCCTTTGAGTACATGGTGTCATTCCCAGAAAGGAACAGGCTGGATGGAGACATGCTTTGGAATAAGAAGCAGGTCTCCAGGCTGTCAGTCTAATTTTGCATTAGTGACAATATGAATTTCAGCTCTGCCCCTCAAGAAGAGAGCAGAGGCATCTCCAAAAAGATGAGAAAAACCCTTCACATTTTGCCTAGCAACAGAGCAATATCTCAGTTCAGAAAACCAGATTCCTTGAGTCCTGTTGGATGTCTGGCATGTGCTGGCTTCTCAGTTTGGCTGCCTAGTTGAGGGAGGCAAAGAGGAGCCCAGCAGCTGCATGTACGGGCTGGAGTGGCACTGGCCAGGTCTACATCAGTGCTCAGGGGGTGTCACCCTCTGGCCACTCCAGGCCTTCTGCAATGGGAGGCTTTGTCAGCAGTGACCCACCTTGCTGCCAGGCTCCTGTAACCCACGGGATCACGCGTGGAGTACCGCCAAGTCTGCACAAACAGGTTTTTGTCCAGGGTTTGGCACAGCCAGTGGGATTGATACGTATTTACACCAGGCAGCACAGTAGGTCTATGGGAAAGCTGCTGGTTTGAGGGGATCACATATGGCCCAGGAGAGCAAGGAGAATAGGAAACATATGCTTGGCACCCACAGGTACTGCAGAACCAAGCGAGTGTGAATTGCTAAAGCGGAGTTTACATAATCTGGTCAATAATATGCACAGATGGAGCCTGAATGTATCGCTCGAATCAGGAGATGCTGAGCGCCGTAAGGGATGGCACAGCAGCAAGCTGCAACTTGGGGAGTAAGTTGATAAATGATTCTGCTTACTAGAGGAGGGGGGAGCTAACCCAGTGGGATTAGAAGGTGTTTATTGTGGACAGCAGTGATGGCTCCTGACGTGGGAAATGGGTCTTGTTGGGAAATGCTGCTGTAAAACCAGTATAGTTGGGTGCTGTGCCCAGTCTGCAGAATTCACTCACACTGCCTCTGCACTCAAGTGGTTGGGGAGTTTAACTGACAAAAGTGGTATTCACAGATAGATAGGGATGGAAGGGAGTTCTTCTGTCCCTGAATCTCCCCATCAGTTTTTGTGAACAGGAGTTAAAACAAAGCTCTGTGCCTTGGTATTGCTGATCCCAAATTCACTTTGTTCAGCTTAAAGGTGTTTGTTTTCAAGGTTGGCCCGCGATGCCACCTGGGTTGGATTGAAGGCAAACTTGTGCGTTAAGGCTGGGACTAAGGCCGTGATGCAAACATTTTTCTTAGGTTTTTCTGGATGCCTCTGCTTTTGCCAATAGGAGATTCAGATCCACAGCGCAGTGTTTTTAACTTGAGCAATGTTTTGTTACCTGATCTGTTAGAGATTCACAGGAGTGTGTATAACAGGGACCAGCTTCAGCCTGGTGGTTGGAGGGGACTGTTCAGCACCAGCATAAGAACCACTGGGGTGTTGGTAGGACGTGGAACGTCAGGAGTCCATCAGAAATTGAAGTAGGAGACTTTGTGTGTGTAACTCCTTGCTAACATCTCAGCAGAGATGGAAGTTGGCACATACAGAGTCTTTGCTTGGATCTTTTGTTGTTATATACTTTGCCAAAATTTAGTTTGGCTATTTTCATTTTATGCAAGTGTGAAAAATGTTATCTGTTTAAGTTGCTTCTTTGCACTTGTATGAATAAAAAATGGCTTTAATTAAATTAGGGAAGAGCTTTGACAAGTGATTTGTCTATAATACGTACTTATGGTTTGTGGCATTTCAAAGAATAAATAACCAAGATGTTGAGGCTTAAACATTGGCTGCTGCACATGTTCTGTCATTCCTTCATGGAGAGAGAAGCGTTTTGAGTGTGGGTTTAGGTCCCCATCCTTCAGATCTTGAGTGTTCAGACCTCCCTCTGCCTTCAGAGATAGGGAAGGTGCCTGTCAGTGGCACTGTGGACGAATTGCACTGGAAGCAGCCCTGGAAGGCTCTGAGGAATTCATCTGGAGTTGTGTAAGGCAAGGCAAGCCAAAGCTTGGATTGCGGGCCTGCAGGAGAACGAGGGACAGTGGGAAAATCATTTGAATTAATTCATACACAGATAATCCCAAATGAGCTGCAGCAGGTTAGAAGGAATTGAGACTTTGGAGAGACTTTGCCACAGTCCCCACGGCACGTGAGCTGTAGGGAGAGGGAAAAGTAGGTGATTGTGGGGCGGGGTATGGGGAGGTGGAAATCAGAAAAAGAGATGATGAATCAACAATTCCCAGATCAAAAAGAAGAGGTTCTGTTTTCCGGGGTTGATTGCTGGTGATGGGATTTTAGCTTTGCCTTCTTTAGCATTGGCTTTACTTGGAAAAGACAAGACACATGAGCAGCCAGGAGGATGGAGGTATCAACTCACCTTCACCTGTCGTTTTACAGGCAGCGTTGCCATCATAGGCATGGCCCCTGTGGTTTATCTCTAGCTCTAGGCGGGGCAGCAGGTGAAGCCCCACTCCTGAGGGGCAGAGGCAGGTTACCTGCCCGGCAGAGCAGAGGCGTGGGGCTGGCCCGATGCCTCTGGAGGGGGCTGTGCACCGAGCTGCTCCCTGTGCCCGGGTCTCTGGCAGCTGCAGCTCTGCCGTGGCACAGCCCACCCTTTCATTTATTTGGAGTTTTTCTCTCTGACTCTTTGACACCCACCACCTCCCTGCCAGCCTGGTGTGGCTGATCAAGCTGTTCAAACAACTGGAAGACATCAGAAGTTAAACACTCATTATTTTAATTTGATGCTAATCATGTGTTAATGAGACTAATCCTTGCAATGATTCAGGTAATTTGCTTAATGGCTGCCCAGAGTACAGATTACAGCAATCAGTCACATCTGATAAGATGTCTGTTGTGGAAGAGCCTGTCAGGTGAATGAGGTGGGAAAAGACTAAGGAGCAAGGTCTGATCCGGTGTAAGTCAGGAGCCTTCTTGTTGGGAAGGGCACGGGGAGGGGAAAGTCCCTCTGCACAGCCACACACAGCTTTGTGGCAGCCAGGGAGAAGCGTCCCAAGCCTCTGTGCTTTAGGGCTCTTCTACGGGGGGTCTGGTGCTCTCCTGCCTGGAGAAGGGCTCACCCTTGCCATCTGGATGGGACACTTTATGTGCTTGAGGTCACCTGGGCCATGACCAAGCCTTCAGGTGTGGGAGATGCCTGAATCTGATGCCGTGGGATAGTCCTGGACCATAATTACAAGGCTGTGTCTTGATTTTATTGTGTTTGTGGTAGATCATTTTGTCCAGGAACCTCCATGGCTGCTGTTGACAATGCAACTCCGATGGCTCTGGGAAACTGCTTGTACCTGCACTGTGCTCCACCAGGTCTTGGTTGGACAAAGGGAGTTTCAACAGAAATACTCAGCCAGGATGTGAAAATACTTGTAATTTAGAGTGAATCAAGCCTGGATTTGGATGTGTAGATCCAGGTACTATCACTGGTGTGATGGTGATGTTTGTGTGTTTGTCAGCACATCCACTGTACCTGTCCTTGCAGGCACACAATCCTGAACCTCTACAAGCCAGGCCTCAGCTCCTGATGTTCCACAGCTGCAGCTGCTGGCTTGAAACACAACTGGAGACAATTTTTGTCATGTGAGAGACGTGCAGCCCAATAGCTACCTCTGATCTAGGGGTTAGGGTTTGCTCTGTTCCCCCCAGCAGCAGGGTATTGTGTGATTCCTAAAATAAAGAATGCTGTGGCTTTTAAGAAGCTGGATTAGAAAAGAGCCACTGATCATGTTCCTGTCTGCAAAATCAAGAATGGGAAAGCATCTTTGGCTTGTCTTCGTGATGTGTGGCAGAAATTACTGTTTGTTCAGTGGTATTTGGATTCTGCCATTTGTGACAAAATATGCTGGGATTTAATCAATTTGCATCTCTGCTTAAGGCCCAAATTGTTACAGGCTTTGGGGGGATGACATTGTCCTAAAGCACTCATTTAATGATTTAGAGCAAACAGATGGTTTTATTTTTTCCCATTAGAACCTTTCAGCTTTTCTAGTTACATAGAGATAATAATTATATCTCTCCCTTTGATTAAAATGCACAGTATTAATGCCTTACTCTGCCGGGTTCCAATTGCATTAGTCCTCTGTGGGTTTATTAAGAGCTGTGGAACTGACATCATGTCCAAGGCTCTGTGCTGCTCGAGTCTCTGGGAATCAGCTGACAGGGAATGCCAGGCAGTTGGTATCCTGGCAGTGCTGACAGTGTGCAAGCACATGCTTGGGGTGTCAAACAGGAGGCTGGGCTGGGTTGGCTGCAGGAAGGGAGCGCTTGTTTGGTGCAGGGGGGATTTGGCAGGGACTGTTGTCAGTGAGGGTTGCTGTGCCATGGGTGTGTAGCCTGGCTTGGAGGGTGCAGGGGACTCCATCTCCTTGCAGCCGGGCACACATTGGCAAAATGCTGAGCACGTGGAATTTGGGGTGGGAATACAGCGGGAACTTGCTACAGCATTGAAGAATTTTTCTAAATGATTGCTGAATGACAGTGTTAATTCTGTGTCATAGCGGGTTGAACTGAGGTAGGAAAGTGTTTTAACAGTTCAAAGGCTCTGGTTTAGGAACACTGTCCAGCAACATCAATACTGGGACACGTGCAAGGAAAGCCCATATGGTTTATTTGCAGTGTGGGATGAGTGAGTGGCAGCCTGTTGGTGTGCTTTATGTCTCATGCTGGGTAGTTTTAAATGTTGGTCACTCAATGATCACTTGACCTGTCATTTTTCAGTTATTTGTGAGCACTTTAGGTTTATCAATTACCTCCCTGAGCTATAAGTTACCTATTTTGAGAGCATAATTTGTTTATAATATATGTTTTAACAGCATGATTTGTTTCATGTTTGTAATTAATTTTGAGCTTTGAGACTAAAATTGCATGAGAAATGGTTATGGAGAGAGATTACCTCATGTATTGCTGCTAAGGGCTTGTAATATACTGGGATTTTGTCTCGTTTATTGCTGACTTAATTTTAGTAGTCTTGGGGCTGGGATTTAGGGATAGCAGTGACAGCAGAAACGGGGTGCTGTGACAATGCTACAAACGTTTGCTGAGCAGAAATTGTTGGAGCAAGAGGGTTTTCCCTCAGAAATTCAGGGATGTTGCTGTGGTGCCAATGGTTTTCCTTCCTGAAAAGCAGTGGAAAGTTTTGCCGTGTTCCTCTGGCACAGCAGGGAGTATTTAAGGGAGTCCTGCTGTGTAGCTTCTTGGCCCAGTAATTCAGGCTTAATTTGGAATAGCAGATGAGCTGCTCTGTATGACAATGTTTTCTTACACCTTGTTCCTAGAGGGCTGAACAGGGCCCTTGGAACAACACAGCCAATGCAGGAAATGGCCGTTTCTTCCATTAGGATCAAGTTTTGTCTCTGGCTTTTTCTTCTCCAGTAGCTGGGTTGGGAAAAATAACTTTTCCTGAAATGACTGAAGGTTTCTCCTTCCTGTAGAGATGAGGATTCCTTTTTTGTAACCAGTACAATCCAACAAGTCCAAGGAAATGCATAAAACAACAGTTTTAAACGTGTGCTGGACATACCAAGAAATATGTCATTTCTCAATGCCAACTGCATGAGGCTAAAAGCCATTTTTAGAAATGGGTAATTCTGTGATGGGTTTGATTTGGGAGAGGGTCAGAAATGAGAAGTCCTTTTGAAGGATTTGGTGAAGAGGTGGAAAGATGGCCAAGTTGAGTTTCAAGTTGTTTAAGCATTTAAAAATGTGAGAATTGTCCTCTGCTTCAAAACACAGAAATCTTTTCGTGTAGAACTGAGATGGAAAGCTTTGCTTGACGTGGTGTTTTATGAAGCTCTCAACAGTAAGTGGCATTTTAGATCAGAAATGGGCATCGGCAACAAAGGCACATTTGGAGAAAGTGTGTGTATGTGAAACTAGTGTCTGTAAGGGAAAGGTGAAGACAGGCAGCTTGATTAAAAGCACTCATAGGTGTATCTGTTGGGTTCTCAGCAGTGCTACATGTAGATGTATGTGTGGCTTCAAGAGCCACAGAATCTGGGGTGTTCTGTGTGTTGGTACTTGTTTCTGCCACTACCAGATGAAAGGACCCTGAACAGGAGGACTTCCCTTGAAAAAGGCTTGTGAGTTTTGTTACAGTTTTCTGACTTCCCTTTTGTTTGGAAGTACCTTAATTTGCTGGGATCATTTCCCAAGGCTGCTGGGAGCACAGGGAGATGGGAATTGGGTAAAAGTTCTGGTTTGTCCTCTACTTCTGACCAATTTTCCACCAACTCGTGTTTGGAAAAGCACACATTTGGAATGTTTGTATAATGTAGAATATTATCCCTCTAATTCCCTGTCCATCTGTAGGATAAACGTTTAGGCTGTGTGCAAACTATACCAAGTCTATATCATCCATAATGTATGACTGTATATGAGAACATGCCACCAATGTCAAATTTTATTTTATTAAATATAAGCTGCTCTCCCATCTGCGCGTTGGAGACCCCATATATTGTTTGCCAAAAAAGAAAAGCACCATTTCCAAGCGTTTGATAATTTCACATGGAACGATGTGGAATACCTCAGTTTCTTCCCTCTCTTACATTGACAGAACTGGATGAATTTCGATGCCTCGTTCATAGTTGTTTCTTGTCACGTAAGAGCAGTGTCAGACCCTGACAGTTCAGCAGCCATGCAAGCCCAGCCCGGTTGCCCTGCCAGAGTCACCACTGGCTGGGTTTGTGGCTGCTGTGACCCCACTGGCTGCAGAGGTGCAGGTGTATCTCAGGCAGGTGAAGCTCGGTCCTGCCTCCCAGCCTTCCCCATCACGATGCAGCACCCCAGCCACAAAGAGGCCTTTAAATGAGCAAGGAGACAAATGTTTGCTTTTTATGCTCTGGCAGACAAGCTGCTGGGACCTTTAGTTGGCATCCCTCTGTGGTTCCAAAGGAGCCAACCTTGTCAGGGCTGCCTTTTCCCTGGTTCTTCCCATTGCGGAGTTCTCGCACTGCATGTGTGTGTGAGCCTGTGTGTCTGTGTGGCTCGTGATACCCTGCAACAGAGATTGACAGGAACCAGAAGCCAGGTTCATCAAAGGCACAGATTTCTGATCCACAATTGCAGTGACTGATCTGTGCCAACACAGACCTAGACTGGCCAGAAAGACTGAACAGGAGGAAAATGCAATGCCAAAAAGGAAGAAGCTGAAACCTAATTAATCAGAAACAAATAAGTCATATTAATGGCAGCACAGAAGTGGTACCAATTTAATTGGAGAGTACCCTATGTTCCGTGGGGATGACACTGTGCAGTAATTCCACTGCCAGTTACTGCCATCACAAGTGCTGAGTAGTGAAAACCAAGGGAGTTCCTGCCTCAAATGGGTTGGATTCTGCATGTTTCAGTTCAAGCTTCTGGGTGTTGAAAGTTCAAATTCTGCTTATGGCTGTTGGCCTCTGTTTGTCTGGGTTTCTTCTCCCTGTGTGACATCTGCCCATGGCGCCTCCCGAGTCCATTGTCTCTCGAATGGCCTATAGTAAGGGAGGTGGCTCCAGGAAAATGAGATGGGTGTGATGGTGTAATACTGTGGTGTGTTCACCAGGCAGACACGATGGGAGCTGGCTGCTGTCAGAGGCACAGCTTGGGAGTCTGGGGCATGGTGGGAACTGCAAACAGGTGCTTTCTCACCCCAGCCCTGAGGTGGTATGTGAAGCGTGAGGCAAACCAAGTTACCTAAGATCCTACAGAAAAGGGATTTTCCATAAGCCCTTTGTTATTGCCTTGGAGAAATGCATGTAAAGGGAGAGAGCCCTTTTGAAGAGTCGATGCAGATGTCATGGCCAGGAGGGCAGTAGCCAAGCCCGTGGCTGCCGGGAGTCCAGTTAATGGGAATGCTTGCACGGTTCCTTGCTCAGGTTATCCTGGGGGACTCCAACAATGTGTTATACCATCGAGGACAGGTTGTATCTTGGGACCAGCAGGTAATAAGAGATAGCACTGGCTGGAAAAGCTTGTCCTCAATGTAGGGAACATAGGAAAAGGCAGCCACAGGTGCTGGAGAGAGGGAAAGAAAGTGAGAAAGGAAGGAAGGAAAGAAAGAAAGAAGAGATTGGTGTCCTGATGCTGTGTCTGCGATGCTGACCTTCTGTGGATGGAATTTGGCACACAGTTTTCAACAGCTATTAGACCCCACAGATTTTTAAAAAACCCAACCCTTAAGAGCAAATGCTGAATGAGAGAGAAAAAATCCCTTCTGTTTCCTTGGTTACAGAAGAACATGAATAAATTATATGGGGAAAAAAAACCCTCAGTACATTCTGAGTGGTCATTCGTGACAACTGATCCTGTGAGCGTTCGCACTGGGCGGAACAAGAGCGAGCTCATCCTCTCAGGCATGGTCCTGTGTCCTGTGTGAAAGGCTGGGCAGCTCACCCCAGTGGGCAGGCAGCCAGGCTGGCTGTGGTTGGGACAGGAGAGGGACCCCCTGCCTCTGGCACAGGGGCTCGGGGAGGGGAAGAGGACCTGGGGCCTCATGTCACACCTCAGAGCTACGTTACGTGAACCACTGAATATGACAGGCTCCAAATGTCAGTGAGTTTAGGTCTGAAGCCTAATTTAGAGATTGCCTAATTTTCTGCTAGCTGGGCTTGCAGACTCTGACTGTGACTTGGGTATTTCCATATGGAGCTGTTTTACCAGGATGAGGTGTGAATTTAAAGTTCCTCCTCTCTAGAAACATTATTTTGTGGACTACAGTGAAAAATACTTGCTTCTCAATCTAGTTGATGTCATTTTGGAAATTGTTTGAACCACGCAAGCAAGCTGTTCCTAGTGAAGAATAAGGGGTCCTTCTGCATGGCTGTGCCACTTTAATGGTCTGAGTTTGTTACAGACATGCACCGATGCCCTTCATCCAATGCAGCAGGACTGTGGATCTCTGGGTACCCAGTTTGCTTTGGAAATGTGCTTTGGAATATGTTACCCTTAACTTCTCCTAATCCCCAGTCCCGTCTCTATCCTAAAGGAGGTGTTCTCCTAGAACCCCTGCTCTCATTTCCAGCTGGGTTGCCTTCAGAAGTTTGTGGGCAGAAGCTTTTGGTGATGCTACTGGTGCTTGCACAGAGTGCTTTTCATGCAGGAGGAGAGTTTGTGGTGGCCTGTGTGTACAATTCGTGCTACAGAATTTGGGAAACAGGTAATCCTTTCCAGCGTGGCACGTGTAGAGAGTTGCTTTAACATTGCTCATTACTGCATCTTGTGAACAGCTTTGGAGCGTCAAGGAATGGCTGGGGAGAGCACGATGGACTCAAACGGCCCCAGCCTGTGCCCGGGAGGCTGTGGAGTTTTTTGGAGCCCTTAGGGGAGTGGTACAGCTCACATAACTACAGACTGGACACTGCAGATTCCAGCACCCTGGACAGCAGTTCCCGAACCCCACTGTCCTGTCCAGCAGCGCCTCTCGGTCACACGGGGGTGTGCACAGCAGCTGCAGCAAATAGGGCTGGTGGGGCTGGCTCTGCAAACAAGGGCTGGGAGGATCATTGCCTTCAGTTTTGCCGTTTACAATTCAGAGACAGGAAAAGTTAACACACTTGGGAGGAGTTTTTTTTCTTTTTTTCTGGCACTTACAAGTTCAGCACGCTTTTGTGCATTCCAAGCAGTCCTGCCCAGATCGACCACCTGTTCCCTAATTCTGGGTATAGGCAGGCTATAGTTCTTTTCCATATGGGCAGTGTAATTCCATTAAGTAGCAATCCAGCACTCTTTTTTTAACATTAAACCTCGAGAGTTAATCATCCATCTGTGTGTAATCATTGATTCCATTAAGCCTTATGGCCTTGTCAGATTATCAAACATTTTAAACAGCACTTTTTTCTTTTTTCCTTACTCGACAGCAAAAGCATTTGTTGGGGGCATGATTAGAGTGAAGTTTTCAAGCCATACCCCAATCTCAGAGACATTTGCATGTTCCAAACCTTCTCCCTGTTCCCAAATACAGAGCTGGCCTGCATTGGTGTCGTTTGTGTCATACACTGAGCCGCTCAGGTGTTCCTTGGCAGGCGGTGCCGAGACATTTACTTGATGTTAACAACTCCCCCCAAAACGTCACAAAACCTAACAAAGACCCAAACAACCCCCACAGGCATGCTTTTGTCTCTGGTTATTCAACACTCAGATGCTTACTCACGTTGTCCTTGAATTTGGGGGAATTACGGTAGTTGGGTTGCAGTCAGAACAGCTCCTCAGCCTGATGGGTGCTTGTGACCTGTATTTTTGTTAGAACAGGGGAACCTGTTGTGTGATGAGCACGTAGAGCTTTTAGTATGAAAACAGAACCAAAAGCTGTTTCTCCCACGCAGGATTTGGAAAATAAGGACATGGTATTCCTGGAATTAGCCATGTTCTTAAGTGGTTTCCTAAATGTGACAGTATAACTTTGCACAGGCATGTAATTGCAGCTTGCTTTGTTGTCCAGAAATCCCTGAAAATTGGAACTCAGAAGTGGGGTCTGTTGGATCAAGATGAAGGAGATGCTTCAGAGCTGCTTAGCAAATCATGAGCCAACAGAGTGGTGGGTCACTAGGGCAGGTAATAGGTGAGAGGTTGTTAATGGCAGGAGGCAGAACTCTTTTCCTCCAGACTTTTCATTCCCTCCATATTAATGTCACTTGATTGTATTTAGTGTTGTCTCTGAGCCAGGAATGCAGGTGCCCCAGTGCAGGCAGCAGTGGCTCAGCCATGCCCAGCTGGAAAGGCAGAGGGTTTCTGTGAGTCTTGATGGTGATTCCTGGGTTTGGATTCGTTCCCAATGGGTCTGGATTAGACTTTCCCTGTGCTTGGGCCCAGTAATTTATCTTATGAAAAGTACATATTTCAGCAGGATTTTGATTTTTGATGTTTGCTCAAAGTCTTTTTCTAATGAAGAAAGTGTGAAAATATTAAGGTGACTTGAGAGGTGAAGAGAAAAAGTGACCAGAGGAGTGATTTCATGAATTTAAAAATCTGTGAAGTGCTAGCAAAGAATCCAAATACCACATTTAATTCCAACTACTGAACCTGATTTAAACCCCANCTTAATTACAGCTTTTTTTTCTTTAAATATTAGAGTGATAATTAGGCCACACATCATGTGTGGTTGGATAAATACTACTTACATGTTGAGAAAGGGGGCAGAAAATTGTATTTAATGAAAGGAACTGGTGCCAAATAGTAGAGATTGGTGTTTTTCTTGGCGAAATGTGGTGCATGCACCTCGGCTGAACAAGGATACTGTGCAGTGGGTTCTGCTGTGCACACCTCTGACGAGGGCTTGGGGAGTCCTTCGTTTGGAAATAGATCACTAGCCCGACCTGGGGAAGCACCAAGGCTGTTTTTGGAACAGTATCTTGAGTAGAGGGGTTAATTCCTGTGTTTTATACAAAGGTCAGGTCTGCTGTTCTCAGCTATGGGCTCAAGTCTGGCTGGCTGGGGCAGAATGCCCCTGGCGTGGGTTGAGGGCTGGTTAATTTGGGAACAGGAATATATGGGACAAGAGCTGGGTGTTTCTGCCACGACCCATATGATTTTGGTGGGGTTTTGGTTTGTTCTGAAAGCTGTGTCCAGCCTGGCTTCCAGGGCCACTGATGGCAACATTCTACTGGGCACGAGGGAAATCAGCGATGCCGTGTGTGCAAGTGTCTGGGAATTCAGGGCATTGGGAATTCTGTGTGGAATTTCTTCTGCTTACAAGTTGCTGAGCCAGAGCAGCACGAGGGGATGCCTGGTGGGAATAAATTGAGGTGTGCCATATAGTCCTGCTGAGTTTGACACATCAGCTCCTTTGGGCCTAGTGGGAAGTTTCACTCTTAGGTTTCGTGGATAACTTAGGCAGCAAGTTGATACCTACTAAGTCTGAAATTTTGAAAAAGACTAAACATTGAAACCTGCAGTTAGGAAAAATGGAGTATTAAAGCAGTGAGGTGTCTGGCTGAGGGATTCTTACTCAGTAAAAATGTCTTGAGCCCACAATTTCAAAATGGCAGATATTTTTCCCCCCAGATCTCAAAAGTACAAGAGGAGAAGCAGGTTGAATATCTGTCTACTCATGTATCTCCTGAGCAGGTAGGAGGGACTGGAAAAGAATTTTTATGGAGTTTTCAATTGCTTTGTCTCTTGCCATCAATGTTAGGTGTGCAGGATGTAAGGTAAATACCACACACAGCACAGGTCTGGTAGGAACAGCTGTCCAGCATGTTTACACCCAAAATCTGCCCTGGGCCCTTCTCTATACGTGGTAGAGCTGGGCTTTCCTGATGCCAGCTCGCAGGAGGGCAGAGCCACCCAGTCCTGTTTGGAGCAATTAGAAAAGTTGCCTTTCTCCAATCAAAGGGAGGTATTAGCGAAATGAATGGGAGTAATTAAATCTAATTTAGTAATGTAAATGAGTTTAATTAAAAGAAATCTACCCTTTAATAACTTGAGGGGGAAACGCGCTCCGCACGGAGTTTGGAGTTTGGTTAAGCTAACGAGACACAATAGCTGAGCTGATGAGCCCATTGTGTTGTCACCTGCTGGGGGCTCGGGGGAGCACAGGGCTGTGGGCTGTGTCAGTGCCCTCCCTTGGCCTGGGAGTCTCACCTACTGACATAGGGAGTACTCAAAGAATTTGGGGGAGAAACCATTCTGGTAAGAATTGTGTGCTTGGAATTTGGCACGCAGCTCGTGGTTTGACGTTTTGGGAGAAGAACCCTTGAGCTGTTTAGCTGCCTCACTGTGTTGAGTTGTACAAGACCAATCAGTGTGAAGCTGTATTAATTCCTTAAGTATCTAATCACTGTCAATAAGCTTTTGCTGCTTGTCGATGAATCCGCAGCGTAGGGAAGCAGTGTGGGGAAGGGTGCCAGGGGAGCTCCCAGTTTTGCAGGAGTGGATGTCTGAGCCGTGTGGCTCCATCCTGTCAGCCTGACCTCATCCTTCTGTCATTCAGAGGCTGCTGCTGCCACCAAGGGATGTCATTTGAGACCCTTGCTGATGGGGCATCCTGAGACAGGACAGTGGCACAGAGACGAAGGATGGCTATGGACAATGCACCTCTGCTCCCACAGCTGTCCATCCTTTATCACTTGTTTCTGACTGTATCACTTGGAGCTTTCACTTTTATTCCACGTGATGAGTTATAAGTGATTTTTTTTGCCGTCTCAGTTGGCCAGTGTAGCACTGCAAGCATCCCAGGGTTGTGGTGAAGTTGTTTGCTCCACTGTATCAAACAGGCTCAACTGGAAAATGGTGTGCACTGCATCTCCTCCTGGCATAGCTGGGTAGTTCTTCCATTCTAGAGGGTGGTAAACTTGTGTGTTTGTTTTTCTAACTTCATGTAAACCAGTTAGGACATATTTGGCCATTAGCTTGTCTTAGCCCTTGCCTGTTCAGGAACCCTGGCTAAATGATGTTGTTGTGGGTTTATGCAGAACACTTGTCTTCTGCTTAATTCTACCAATTTAGTCTGATAATACGTGCAGTGTGGAGGGACTTTATATGTAGATCAGGTTGTGTAGCTAAAAAATAATTAATTTCAGTAAGCCAAACTGGGGGTATCAGGCTCAACTATAGCTATTAAGTGATTTCTTGTTTTCCTCTGAGTATTGCTTTTTGACAACAGTTGCTAGCTGCAGAGTCCTGTCGTATGTTTTCTCTTTCATGGTCTTTTGATTTTCTGAAAGTAATCTCATAAAACACTTCATTTCTTCTTCAATAATAGTGAGCATTCTGCAGCTGGAATTTCAAGTGCTGGTTTAGATCAGCATGTACATTCTGATGGGATGAAGCAGCTTCTGAAGAGTTGGGTGTGATTCTAATAACCAGTGCTTCCAATGCTACCTGCCAAAAGTTCTTTCCCTTATGGGCAAATCCTTGTTCAGGTGGACACTTCCACTGCTGACATCCCTTCCCAGTCAGCTGCAGAGCCTCTTTTTAAAGGGAAGAAAATTAAATACATGAAAATCTGAAAGTCTGTTCAGAGTTGAACGAGAGGGGGTGTGGTTGCTAGTGGAGGTGCTAACAAAAAAAACCAGACTGAATTTGTATTCCTTCCTCCCCTTCTCTTTGTCTTGGATGAAAGAAATTTTTAAGAATTGCTGTTTTGAAGACTAAATGAAGTTCAGGCACCTTTGCTAATGATGTCCTGCACTGCTTATTGTCTTTGATTAGGCTAAAATTCCAACTTGGTGCTGGAAATGCAGAGGCTGTGCTCTACAGCATCTGAGGAGCCCATGCAATGGGGTGTTGCTGAAAGTACTTGGGAACTGCATGGAAATGTGCACAGGAATTCCTCGTGCTGTCCCATCTCAGTGTTTGAGCTCCTTGACAGGAGGCCAAGCCCTCGGCGGTGCAGCCCACGGAGCAGGGCACACACATCTGTGTGGTGTCTGCAGTGGGGTTGAGCACTGCCATTTATGCTCTACCTCTCTAGTATCTCCTGCCCTGGGCAGCAGTACCTGCTGCAGAGCTGCCCTGGCCTTGCTGTAGGTGTGGGAGCTGCCCTGGGGTGCTCCAAGAGCCACCACCACTGCGGATACACAGCTGGATGCGTAGCAGCCTTGGCTCTGCTGGTTCTGAGAGCAGCCTCCTTCCTCCCAGCTGACAAGTGCTTCTCTTGTCCACCACATGTGTGCAAAGGCAGAGCTGGACAGTGAAGGCAGGAGCCATCAAAGGCTGTAAAATGAGAGTAAAGCAGAAAAATGTTACTTGAGTAATTGCAGGGGGTGGGGGGGGACAGTCAAATTCTGCTGTTCTTTACAGCTGCTCTTACAGGGATTAAATCCTATGCTGAACTGCACTACTCTGGATTGACACCAGAGAGCAAAATTTATCCTGCTAACTGGCTGTCCCTCAGATTCCATCAGACTGCACTGGCTGGATAAAGGAGAGAGGGCTCTGGGCTTTGCTGCTGTTCCTCAGCCTGTTCACTATGTGCCCCAATGTGCTTAACCCCCTGTAGCTGGGTGGGGTCCCTTCTCTGTGCCGGGGCCAGCAGGATGGGGCTGTGCCAGCGGGATGGGGCACAGCTGTCACAGCAGCTCCCGGGACGTGTGGGCACACGGGTGTCTTTGGGGACACTGGCGATGGGGAGTGACCCTGCGCCCTCTGCCCCTGCTCCCGAGGTACTGGCAGGGCTGAGCCCTGGAGTGGGTGGTGCACGATGGAGCACGGCTGTACTGGAGTGTGTTGGGGGGTACAAAGCATCCCTCTGTACCTACAGTGCTTGGCTATTAATGTGCTTTTCCTTCATGCAGGCCTGGTTCCATTAGGAAGGGAGGCATTGTGTAATATAATAGACATGATTAACTTTAATTGCACTTCTTTGTTGGGAAAATAGACATGTAATTAAAAACCTGACATGCGTTGTACTTTTTTTCTTCAACAATTTACTTGTTGGCATCTCTTCAAGCAGATATTCCGCAAGGCCCTCATCACTTACCTCCTTCACATGTCTCCACAAGTCCAACTCCTGTCTTTCTGTAATGACACAGTGTCTGATGCCCAGACTGAGCTGGCTGGTTGGCAGATCCTGCTGGTCAGTCCCTCCTTTCCAGGGAGAAAGAGCTGTGTGCCTTAAAAATGCCAGTCCTGTTGTGGAATACTTTGAGACACAAAATGACGTGCTTTTCTTCCTTCTCACTACTGAGCAATGTGCCTGGCTCTTACTCAGTGTCTCCTGCATGCAGGAGGTGGGGCACATCTCAGGCCAGGCTTGAGGGGAATGCCAGTTAAATCCTAATTCTGAGCTGGCTGGTGTCCAAACCCCTACTCCAGAGTCGCATCTGTGTACGCTGAGAAAATCTTCCAGAGTTTCTTGGCAACATTCTCATTTCCCAGAAAAAAGGTCAAGTTTGGATAGCCTCAGCCAGGCAGTGTTACCCATAGCTGGTCTTAGTCCTTCCCCTGTGGGAATTCCTGTTCCTTTTTCCTGCTCAGGTCCATATAATAGTTGCTGAGCTGAAATATGTTGCACCCTGGCTCCACGCTGTGCGTGAAATGGAGTGACATGGAGTGAGAGTGGGTCCCTTTGCCTGGACAAGGCACAAAGCACGAGCACAAACCTGAAAAATTTAAATATTGTTACACCTGCCAAACATCTTTGGGCAGGTACACACAAAATATTCAGCCTTGCAGAGGCAGGAACTGGGCACCTAGAACCTGGCTGTGGTGTGAGGTGGAAATACCCACCATGGACACCATTTCAAAAGCCAGCCAACCACACACACACAGAGCAAACCCCTACAAAGATCCCCAGGGAGAGCTTGGGAAGCACATCAGTCTCTGTGTTCCTGTAACTGGGCTGCACCAAGGCTCTCAACAAAATTCCTGCTCTCCTGGAATACACTGTTGCTGTGCTGATGATTTGTGCTCAGCTGTTCCCCGCCGCTGGGAAGATGGGGTTTTATCGACCCCTCATTCTGTTTGTACTGTTTATCTCTGCCACACTTTATTTTGTCCATCTTTCCATGGTCTGTGTTGTTTTCTGGTTCCTTTATTGTCATTATTCAAAACATGAATAGAAGTGAATATCCTCTAAGTTATGAATGTAATCAATTTTGAGTCTTTAATTGTAATTTTTTTTCCATAAAATTCTTTTAATTTAGTCTAATATAATGGCACATCAAGCAGTAATGGGTACATTAAATTGAATCATGATGTTCATATACACATTTTATGACACAATCAAATATCCCAATGCATTAATTCATGTCAATCAGTTAATAAAATCAAATAGGAAACATTTCTCTAGTGCTGTTAACTACGTTTCTCCCATTTGGAGGGTGACAAGATGGTGAGGGCCTTTATATCTTGCTTGTTCATGTTTTCTTGGCTGTGTTGGAGTCGATGCAGTTCCTTACTTGTTGAGGACAACGTGCATTGGTTCCCATGGGCCCCGACCAAAATCAGGTAACAGGGAGCAGAAGGCCCTGCCTTCACCTTGTCCTACCCCCATTCCATTGGTGCAGTCCTGTCCCCAGGGACTCCCCTAAATAGGAAAGGAGTATTCACAGTGAACTTGGGGGATAGATTGTCTTCAGAGATGTCTTCCCTTCTACTGTTGGCCTTCAAGGACAAAGAGCTGCAGTGAGTTTACTACACGCTGCCGTGGAAAGGAGAAAAGGGAATTTCCAAGTCCTGCCAAGCAGTTGGCATTGGAGCTGCACATCCAGGGTGGGCACCAGCCGGGCCCCAGAGGGTGCTGAACCTGCTGTAGTCCCTTCTTAGCTTGTAACCACAAGTTCACTTTCTAGTCAGCATTTTCTTTTTCTTTACTAGTAGCCAGCTGACAGGTGTTTTTACCATCAGTTTACAATGCTGGATTGAAAATGGACCTTTTGTGCAGGAGTTACTCAGTGTGCATCAAAAATGGACTATAATGAAGTTAGTGAGACGGAAGTCTTATGGACCCTCCAAATTCTAGGTTGGGGCAGTTGAATGTGGTTGGTAGCAGCTCTTCTTTCTCATGTGAAGGACTCGGTGTCAATAAGCAGCTGAGCAGCTGAATGAATTGTGTCTGGATTCTCCAGTGAGTGTCCCAGAGCTGACATTTCCGGCCCACACAGGGATGAGGTTTGCTGCAGCAGTTTTCCATACAATGCTCGAAAAAGCTTATTCCTTCTTTTTTGTTTTCTACTCTTCTGTTCCTACTTGCAGGTTTCTTAAGTAAGTACCAGATCTGATCTCAGTGTGAGGGTGCAAAGCATGGCAACAGACAAGGGGGATTTCTGGCTGATGGGGAAAAGGTCTGTCTGTGATGTTGTTACTTCATCAAAAATTCAGTCAAAATTAATTCATCAAAATTGGAGAGCTAATTCAGTTAATTCATCAAAAATTAGAGAGCTTCCGGTAAGCAAAGGCCCGAGGTGTGCACAGCAGCTAATCTGGACCCTGATAGCTCAATGAACATCAGTGGAGTTGAGTCTTAGAAGTTTGTGATGGGTTTGTAGGGACACATTCAACTCGACATTGCTTACAGAGAGCTTTGCATCGGTTGGCTGTTCATTGCTCTCCTGCTCTGAGTTGCCTCATAATTCTCTATGGCAGACATCACTTGGCTTGGGAAGGAAAGGAGGGAAGAAAGCAGTGGTTAAGCACTGACTACCTACAGTGGTTAACAGCAGTGACAGTGAGGGGCCAGGTAGGAGCTGTGTAAGGACAGCACTGCATCTAGCTGTGCCAGACAGCTGAAAGTAGCTTCTCTGGAATGCATTCCTTGTAGCTAGTGTTAGCAAGGAGTAGCCACTCTGTAAACACGAACAAGAGTGGAGTTGGGTGATGAAAATAAACGAAGTCCAAGACTTGCAAAATCGTTGTACAAGGACAAGGAATGTTGACAGCAGCTGTGATAGTCTGAAGTGTGAAATATCTGTAAGCACAGGGCCTTTGAATGCCAGTTTTTCTACTGAGTGGGTTGAAATGCTCCAAACCCTCCAAATCATCTGATATTAGGGTTGATTTGAGAACAATGAGGAGTGACAGCGTCGTGCATCTGGATCCATGGGTGTGTGAGCAGGGAAGTGAGAAGAAGGAAAGGAGCCGGGACACGCTGGTGGGCTGGCACAGGCATGGGGGCTCTCCTGATGGCACCATGTGCCCAGTGGTCCTCAGGAAGCATCTGCTTTCTTTCCCTTCTCTACCCTGAAACATTACATGAGAGAAGATTTTTTAGGAATGCTGTTCTGTGACATAGGTGGATGCACTAAGGCGAGCTTAAGCTCCACCACTGACCCATGATGGTCACTGTGCCTGTGCTGTTCCCATTGGGGTGAAGGTGCTTTCAAAGTGCTATGAATCAGGTCACTGTGGTGTGGCTGGGAGAGAAAGAGTGGCTTTAGCTGTGTTTGCTTTCTGAAAGGGCTCTTCCTTAAGAAGATAGAAAAATCCCTTCTGTTTCTGAAGGGAAAGTGGAATTTTGACCTTTCCCTTCCCGTTTAATCCCAATGGCATCTCGGCAAGAGCAGCTCTGTGGGGCAATTTCGTGGCTCTCTGGTGTCTCTGGCATAGTGTTTGCTCTGGGAAGGGATCAGCTCCTCTGGTCTGACATCTCCGAAGTGTCCGTAGGCTGGTGGCTCGGCACCTTCTGTGGGAGGGAGAACATCTTTAGTCAGCAGAAGCAGAATGCAGTCCTTGGGTGGTTGGTTTTTTCATGCACCACAGTATTAGTTTGCAGCATTGTCACAAACCCAACAAATATGTCAGAGGTGTCCCCTGTCAGAGGGCGTTTCAGAACTGTCTGTTTCTGTACAGCTGGGGCCGTGCTTCGTGCTCCACACTGGCTCTGCAGTGCCGTCCTGGAGGGCAACCTTGAGACAGACTCAGAATACCCTTCACTAGATAACCAAACTGGGTTTATCACTGGGAGAGGGGCTTGAAGCCTGGGAGGCAGCACAGCGGGTGAAAGGGGCTGAGGAACAGGCCTGGCCTGTGCAGTGCTGATGGTGTGCAGGATTTTGGAGGAGAGCACAGCCAAGGGGAGGGAGTGAATGCCCCCTGAGCTGAAGCTGCAGGGAGAAATCTGGCTAGGGAAGGAGTTCCTTGTTGGATTTGTCCAGGTAGTGTTGTGGGTGTGTAAGTGATGTAAGAGATGAGCGAGAAGTTGGAAAGGCCCTGAGACTGAGCAAAGACAAGCTGTTATGAAATCACATGCAGCTGCCTCAGTTGAAAACTTGTGAGGGTCCGAGACTGGGAGAAGGAAATGGAATTGGTTCATAAAAGGTCTGTGTTTCTCCATCCCTGTTGCAGCATCCGTGCCTGTGCAGCGTGGAGGCAGGATGGAGTCCCGGGTGTGCCAGAGGGAGGGACGCAGAAAGGGGACGAGTGTCTGAGCGGGACAGGAGGGCTGGGAGGTCCCTGCTCTCAGAAATCTCTTTCCAGAGCACTAACAGATGCCACTGGGTTTGTGCTGTGTGCGTTTTAGAGTCCAATTCCCAGCCAAGGCTCCCCTTGGTGATGGAGAGGAGGGTTGTGTGGGCAGGAATAGCATTCCTCCCACATCCATGTAGCAGATAAACAGCTGCCATGGGGGCTGGGCAGAGCTTTTTGCCTCAGGCTCGGACCCGTCAGGCGTTTTGTGGGAGTGCCAGCATCCACATTTGACAAGGCTGTGGGCTGAGGTGCTTTCCTTTCCTGGCTATCCCTCCTCGCTGCCCCTGGACTTAAAATATTTAAGGAGCCGCATTCCTCTCCCTGGGCAGGATGAAAAGGCACTGATGCGTTTGTCGGCAGCGGCGGTGCCAGGAGCCAGGCGAGGCTCTGCAGGCCCGTCCCCTCGTGTTGCAGCTGCTCCATTCGGGGCTCCGCGTCTGGCCGCAGCCCCACAGCAGCTGGAGTGGCTGGGAGCAGAGCACAGCATTCCACCTCTGGCTCTGGCAGGTCTGTCAGCCCTGCTCTGGGTGTGCAAGGGGAGCCCGGCTGTGACACGTCTGTCACTCCGTCTCCATTTGTGGAGTGGGAGCACTGCTCAATTAAAGCCTTGCACGAGGTAAGAAGTGCTTCAAAGAGCAGAATCCGTTTCTGCCATTTCTTTGGAAATTCTGCAGCCCCAGGAGGGCTGCAGCAGGAGAACGGGCCCATCTTCTCTCCCCTCCAGTGGCTTCCAGGAGCAGCAGTCCCTTCTTCCTGCTCTCACCTCTGGCAGTACGGTCTGTGAGTAGGCACCATGTGGAGCTCCAGTGGCTCTGCAAGGCAGTGTGGCTTTGGAAGCCAAGGACCAGGACGCTCCCTCTCTTGGTGTCTGCCTGGGAGCATCACAGAGGCTTTGAACAGATGGAAAATGAATATTGTGACTAACAGGTATTTACTGTGTGCCAACTTTTCCACCTTCCAGCTCACCTTGAGATGGTGAAGACCAAACTGAAAAGGTTTCAGAGACAATCCCTTTTTTCTTTCTTGGCAAGACATGCCTGTCATTCATGCAGTGGTAAATAAGCTTAATATCAATGCTGTGAGTTCAATGAGGTGCAAGCTCCAGGGCCATTATTCCTGGATACACTGAAGTTGAGGTTCCTCTTGTTTCAGCTTAAACCTAAACTGCTTGGCAGGATTAACACGTGTTCTTTAGTGTTGTTAAAATCTGTGGGTTACCTGGAAAGAAGTGAACTCAAGGCACAGTGAAGAAGCTCTGGATCCAAATCCTCTGAGTTTGCACTGAAGTGCCTTTAGGACAAAGCCAGTTACTTTATAAACAGCATCTCTGAAAATAGTTGAGGAAAAAATCAAAATGCTCTGTCCTGAAAATGAAGAGGTGAGGAGCAGCAGCCTAATTGCAGTGGTTTGTGCAGAGCCTTACCATTTTTTTTTTGTCTGTGAGAGTAGGATCCCTTGGGACCAAAGTTAGGGAGCCTTTCCCTTACAGCATCCATCATGGTAGATTTCTGGAGTGCTGAGGAAGGAGGGACATCACCACAGACATCACTGAAATGAAAATGTTCATTTTAAGTGAGAGAAAAAGCTCTAATCAGTGCCTCATTTTACGTTATTAATGTAATTGAAAACACAATCTACCTAAATCATGCAAATTATATGCAGGGTGAGGATTTTTTCTGCTATCATAATGGTAATCTAAATAAAATGTGGGTTGTAAGTGGAGTTGTGAAAGACTGGATATGAGATTAATATGAAATGCAAAGATTGAAAAAAGACACGCTTAGTGTAGAGCTACAACTCTGCTTTTATGACATTTGAAATCCTGATTTATGACCATTGTAACCAGGCTTTTAACTGCATGGAAAACGGAACGAGGTTAAACTTCTTCCTATTAGCATTAGAGTTACAATCACAACACATTACAATGGACTAATAAATGTTACTTTTTGAGTAATGAAATTGCCATCAAGGCCCCGTTAAATGGAATGAGGTTGTAATTGAAGTTGGGCTGTGCAGGGAAGGGCTTGTGTGGCAGAGGCTGCCAGAGCCCCCACAGCATCCCAGGGACCATGAACAGTCCTGGCTCCAGTCTCTACCCATGGAGTACTTCCAGAGCACCTGAGAACACTTGGATCTGCCACTCAGTCCATGGAGCCAGAGCAGCCTGGAATCAGCATTCCAGGCTGTCTGCGATCTTTTGGGAAAGGGACATGTATTGTGAGTCAGGAGGCCAAGGATAAGGTTTAGAAACAGGTCTCTGTGATAGGCAGAAATTCTGGGTTGTCAGCATGCTGTGTTTGGTTTCAGGTTTAATTCCTGTAGGGAAAGATGCTGAATTGACAAAGCCAGAGTGAGGATCAGGTGTCCTGCAGCAGCTGGAAGTTCCCTAAAATACCTCCAGTTTAACCAGAAATAGCTCCCAGTAAGTTTTTGAGCAGTTCCAGCATAGGCAGCATCACAAGGAGCTCCCTGCATTTCCCCACCTGTGTCTAAGGCTGGAGGTGAGTGAGGCAGGAGATATCTGTAACCCCAGAGAGGGAGTGCTGCAGGTACTCACGGCACCTTGGGAAGGAAAATGCATGTAGGTCTGTTCTTTGGCTGTTCAGGGGCACAGGTACCAGTTCCCAGGAATGTCCTTGCATGGGAAGTGGTCTTCATGAAATGCTGGAGTGTGCAGAGGGATGTTTGCCCTCGCAGCAAGGGAGACCTCACACCGTCTGTCAAATAGTTGCTGCTTAGTGAAGGTGTTGATTCCTCTGGGAGTACCCCTGGTTCCTGTCCCTTCCCTCATCCTGACCAGAGCTCTGGCCCTCTCCGTGCTGGGTTGGCCAGGTGGGAGATAACAAGGAAGTCTGGTTGTTTTCTGTGAGAAGCTGTCTCTGGATTCTTTTGTGATTTCCTAAGGCAGGGTGTTATGAAATCAGACTATTAGGTGGTGGTGGTGCCTAATAAGGGTGTGTTTGGTCATCATTTGCACAGTTAAAGAATAAATTAGATGCTAATCACAGTTTCCAGAGGTAGCTCCATAAATTGTGATAGGTGCTCCCAGTGTTTTTTCTGGGATGTCAGCAGACTGGGAGCACAGCCCGGCACTGAGCACTTGGAAAAGGGCTCTGTGAAGCTGCAGCCTGCCGAGCTCTGGGGAGCTTGGTTGCAGTGGGCAAAAGGCAGCAAAGGCAATTGGGATGTGAGAGGCAGAGGGTTAAGTGTTGTGATCACAAACCATACAGTAATTGCAGACCTATTAGCAGGACGTCTTGCCTGGACTGTCTTCCTGCCCTTTCCCATGGGCCCTGGTCGCTAACCCTTTGCATTGTGACAGTAATTACCAGCCAAGCACAAACCATCACCAGCTCCAGCACAAACCCACTGCCATGGTAACAGAGCAACCCCCAGTTCCTCGGGAAGATGCAGAGTTTTATCTCATATGCCTAAAATGGGACTGGGCTGAAAGCTGTGCCGAAAAGAGCACTGACAAACTTAGTGGGAAGCATCAAATGCAACGTGGTACTGCAGGCAACAGAGACTGCAGTGAGTGGAACAGAGACCTAATGACAACAAGGAACTGAGCTGGAGGAAAAGGGAGACTTTCTGGTAAATGTGGGCATAAGTCCCTGAAAACCAGTGTGCCCTGGCTAGCAGCTGTGCTGGTTTGGAGGAGGATGCTGGCTGGCTTTCCTCACTGAGGCACACCATAGCTGGAACTGTGGCTTAAGACATAGCAAAGAATACTCCCAGTTCATTTCTTCAGGAGCATTTCTTTGTGTGCACAGGGTAGTGCTCTTTGGATTAATGTCGTGGCTCCTGTTAGGGAAGGTAGCATCATGGGTGGTGGCTGCTTCCACTTAGGTTCTTTCCTTATAAAAACATCTGCAGTAGGTGGTGTCCAAAGGCTATACATAAAATACAGCCCAAATTTTCCTTACATATCAATCAGCCTGGTTGTGCTGGTGGTCCAGCCTGCTGAGCATTACATTCTTGTAATGAAGACAGAGGTCAGCTTCTAAAAAAGCTTTGTCCCCAGGGCTTTGTCATATTCCTAAATGTTTTCCCCCCAGGAGCCCAGTGGCAGTGCCCACACAGCATGGCAGCGCTGGGGGTCACACTGGATGGCCAGCCAGCCAAAAGGCCATGGGGACACGTGTTCCCTTACATGGGGACAAGTGGGGTAGGTCCCAGTCCCTCTCTGGCCGCAGGAGTCATTGCATGTAGCAGCCCCAACTCCTGAGACATCTTTCTGGGAAAAAGAATGGGTTTTTAATGGAAATATCTAATCCCAGTTAGAGGAAGAAATGCATCCCTGTGCCCATGTCACATTGATTTCACTCTCTCCCGTTTAATAGCAAAGGCTCTAAATTCCATCTCAGCTTGTCTCCCTTTGGTTCCCACACTGGCTCCCATTACTGGCTGGAAGAGCCAGCTAGTGCAAAGAATTGCTCCTGCCATGGAGGCTGAATATAATCCTGCCGTTCCTCCCTTACAGCATGGCCTTCTCTGTCCCCTGTGGCTGTAATGGTGTGCCACTGGCACTTGTGGATACGTGTGTACACAGGGAATGCATCTGGAGGTCACAGGCCTGGGGGATTCTGGCCCTGTCAGAAGCAGAGGGAGTTGGGCTTCTGTCTCTCCTGAATTTTTTCTCCAGGTGTTGCAGTCCTTGAAGGTTGTATAACACTCGTCAGGGCTGAACTTCTGATTTGTTGAAATGAAAGGAAGTGGTTTAATCCATTGCTGCTCTTTGGTGCTCCTCTGTGTCCCTTCCATGGGAATTTCTGAATGAATGTCGTGTACAGGCATGTCAGATATGAGCATTTTGTGGGTAATCATTTTGATTTCTCTATCAGAGTATTGGTACCTCATTGCCATTCTTATGGACAGCCCCTAAATGGTGGTTTGTTTGGATTTTTTTAGAAATGCTATTAATTTGCTTTGCAGTTGCCCTTCTAGATCAGCATCAGGATGCTAAATTAGATCTGACCATAAGAAAATCTTATTTAACCCTTGTGTTTGAGGAGAAAACAGAGGGCAAAAGCCCGTGCAGTTTGTGCTGTGTTCAGCTGGGGCTGGCTGTTGTACAGGAAACAAGGCAGGTGTGTTGCATGTACCAGAGCCACCATTGTGCAGCCTCCTCTCCCTGCCTTCGTGTGTTACAGAACAAATAATCCCTACGCCCGACAAAATTCCACTCCTGTTGCATCGCAAACACAGTCCCTTCCTGTCCGGGAACTGATGGTACCGAGGGGCAAAAGGGGACGTTCCCTCTTGTTTCTGTTCTTCCCTGAGCAGGTGCAGAGCTGAACCTCTGAAACACAATGGCACTTCGTGCCCCTTCTCCCTGTAGTCCAGCCTTGCCCCTGCAGCCCCGTCTGGCCAGGCTGGCGTGGCACTTGCTGCAGCACAGGCAGGAGGGGCAGGCTTTGTTTGCTCCTGGGGTTCTCCCGGCTCTCTCCATGGCAGGCTCCCTGCCTCCCCGGCTCCGCCGCTCTCGCTGGAGGTCACTGCTGGCCACCGAGCCGGCTCTTTGTCACTTCGAGGCTCCGGGCAGAGCCTGACGTGCCGCTCGCGTCTCCCGGCAGCCGAGCCCCGTGCGCTGCTCCCTTTGGACAAGTGATGGATTCCTCCATAATACTCCTAAATGGGAGCTGTGCTGGGATCCGGGGCTGTCTCGGGATCAGAGAGACAAGGTCTTTAGCGGTAATTGGGCCACCCTGTGTCAGGTGAACTGCCCTGCTTATGGGCCAAACGCAGATGTCACTTGGTGTGACTGTTAGAGGGGACGAGCACGGCTGTGAGAGCGTCACTGGATTGTGGCACAGGTTCCGTCCCCGCGCTCCGGAAAGCAGATCGTGCCAGCAGTGCTGAAATCATTGCTTGTGACACCGGCGGTCACGGATCATCAGGGCTCACAGGCAGCAACACGGGGATTGTTTTGTCGTATGTAAAAATCCAGCTGTGCTCAGGAAGGTGCAAGGACTCCCGGACTCCCGTGTGCGGTGGCTCTGTCTGTCTGCGGAGGAGCACAGCAGGTGTCCTATCAGCAGTGCCAGGCTGGTGGCACCCCTGGCCTGGCTCTCACATGGCCACGCTGCAGTCTCATGTGCAACAGATTTTTAACGGTATTTATTCTTTTAATAAATATTGTACTAGGTGACAAGTGAGAACATGACGACACTAGGAGATGGAGGCAGTGCTGATTTTTGGGAATAGTGGCTTTGCAGTGCTTTGGAGTTGTGTTTGCATGAGGACATGTCCCTGTGCCCTGTGCTGCAGCAGCAGGGAATGTGCTGCTGTAGAAACCTTCCCACATGTTACCTGTGTCTGAGACACCTGAGCTGACTGTACCCCTGTTTGGCTGAATTTCGGTATATCTCTGTCTATGCAACTATAGTTACCTCTGCATATATTTAAAGGGTAACAGAAATTTACTACATGACCTCATATTCTAGTCTGGAAGAACTTTTCTGGCTTCTCTGGCAGGCGCTGCTGTTCACTGTAAAATCTTACTGCAGTTGGTGGAGGCTGAAATCATGATACTGAGGAACTTGGTTCCCTGTGAGCCCAGGATAGACCCCAAATCCTGCTGCTTCTGTCTGCTATCTCAAAATCTTCAGTTCCAGAACTAAAAGAAACACCTGACTTACAGAAATAGGGAGCTCTGACCATGGCATGGGCTTTAGCATGCTCATGTACAGAAAGCAGAGCTTTGTGGTGTAGTGGTTTGTTAGGGAATGGTGGTAGCTGTTTGTACAGAGGCTGTAAACATTATTTGTAGATACATCCCAGGAGATATTCCTCTCTGGATCATCCAGTCAAAGAAAGGAATCCTCTTGTTTTCAGCTTTGGAGGATTGCACTCGGTGATCTTCATCTGCTCCTGCCTTTTCCCTCTTCCTCATTATTTGCCCACTGCCCACTGCCCTCTCCCTTCTAGATGCATTTTGGATAGCCAGGGTTTCTTGAGCTTGCTGCACACACTCAGATTCTGGAGCTGTTTACTCCTGTTATTCTGTTGAGTGCAATGACCTGGTGGGTCATAAAGAGAGGACATAAGTGCTGTTCTCTGTCCCTGCGAGTTGTTAAGTATGTCACTGTCCTGTAGTCTTTGGAAACCAGGGGTGACAGGCTGAATAACACTTACCAGATATTTTCAGTTACTGGAAAAGAACCCTGGTAAATTTTTTGCCAAACATGGGTAGCTGGGAAAATGACTCACAGCCCCTATGGACATTGCTGTCATTGCTCCATGCTAAAATGCCAGTTGTGGTGATTTATTCAGCTCCTCTCCTGGCTGAGTTACCAGGCTTCTGCCAGTCCGTGGATGGGACACAGATAACACAAATGCCACTAGTGAGATGTGGTCCTTATCAGCTGGCCCTCTCGTGCTCTCTGATTACGTGTTCCCAGAGGTGCAGGCGAGGCCGTGTAAATCAAACACACCTCGGAGCCAGGCTCTGCACTGCCACAGCCAGTGTTGGGAGAGCTTCCCTCTAAGGCCTGGGAGTGCCCTTCCAGCGGCACTGCGGGGCAGGCAGCAGGATCCCGGCGAGCACACGTGCTGCTCCAGGCGTTTCTGGCATCCTCTCCGGGCCCTGGCTGCCCTTCCCGGCGGCTGGCAGGCTCCGGAGCACCCAAGTAATCCTCTTGAGCCGACAGACACCTGATCAGCGGGTCCAGGGGGTTTTCATGCAGGCTTATATCCGATGAAATCTCCCAGTTTTACTTTAATTGCTGTTGGCAACATGTGGTCTCTGATAAAAAACATATTTTCTGTCGAGATTGCATTCATCAGTTGGGCTAATTTTTCCTGGCCCTCCACCCATCAGAGCTTCTTTGGAAAGGGAAACAGCAGCTTGTGGGTTAGCGAATGCCAGGCAACTGAACAAAAAGAGAGAGAGGGAGAGGGGGGAAAGCAGCTCGGAGTCTGCTGCAGTGCGTTTGCAGGGAGAGCCCTGGAAGGATTCGCGTTCCTCGGAGCCCTGTCGATCCGGTGCACACCTAGGTGCTGGGATAGGGAAGGTGCTGCCCCGGGGGCCCCGCGGCCTTTGCAGATCTGCACTCAGACCCTGCGAGGCTCGTTTGGAGCCGCTGCGCCGACAGCTTGTGTGCCTGACGTGCTGCCAGCACCAGAAGCTCGCCGGGTATTTCTGTCTTGGCAGATGCACATTCTGTTGTAAAGGTCTGTTCAGCTCGTGCCTGCCTCGTTCCCAGGTAATGCTCAGCACAGGCGGGCTGCGGGATTTTGAAAGCTCATACTACAGGGTTTTTCCTTCACGTGCAAAAAAAAAAAAAAGAAAAAGAGGAGAACTGGTGTGTGATGCAATGCCGGCTGGGTTGCCGTCAGGATGTGGTTTCCCAGATGTGCTGATCCCAGCTCTCCGTGCCAGCAGCTCGCAGGCTCTCGTGTGAATGCCGTGGGTGACCCTGTGTCTGCATGTGGTTAAAAAATAAGACAAGAGGAAGAATATTGGTTGGGAAGGCACCCTGTCACTCACTGAGGACAGGCTTAAAAACCACCTCAGGTTCCTAGGAACTCGATCCACAGTTAGCAGAAGGGGTGGGGGGGGGGGGGGGGGAAGAAGTTCCAAAAAAACAGATTAGCATTAGTTTTGAAGCGATGCTGAAATGTTTGCAGGGTTTGCATGCTGGTCTCCATATGTCTCTTTTCAATTGCATGTGCTGGAAGAAAAAATGGCAACGTGTAAAGGGATTTGTTAAAGTGGAGAAGGGAAAGCGCTGTGCACTCCGAGGCTGTGGGAGAGAACAGGCACACCCAGCCCTTCCCTCCAAGGAAAACCTGTGTGGTTCCAAAGTCCCTAACCTCAGAGTAATGGATAATGGTTTCATATGAAGCAGCATTCCCGTGTTTTCCCCTGCCCAAGGAATGGAGGAGCAGAGTATTGTAGCTGTCTGATTCCCAACCCACGTGCTGCCCAAAACGTTTGAACGAGGAGCCTTGAGACAAACGGCAGTCTGCTGCCTTCAGGGAACGGCTCCCACAGCCCTGCCTGCCTTTCTTCCCAGTGTTTTTCATTTCTCAATGCAGAGCGACTCAGCACTGTGCTACTAGAGGTCCCATTCTGCCCAAACGCAGCCTTCCATCGTGTGCTGGGGATGGCAGCACTCCCGTTGGCTCCGGGGAGGGCAGGCCTGGGCCATCTGTCCCTGCGGCTCCCCGAGCCGTGCAGACACACCACATCCCACATAGCCCCCCTCCCAAAGCGGGGCCGCTCCCTGCAGCAGTGCTCGCATTTCCTGAATGGATTTATAATCCATCCAATACGGTACGTTCGGAATGTGTTACAAAAAGGACAGATTTACAGGAGACAATCTGCCTTCATGATGATTGCATATTGTGGCATTTCTAGTCCATATGGATCAGTAAGACTTGGATAGCAGGCATTTGACCTTCAAAATCATGCAAATGTGAAACCAGACTTCCATTTTTTACAGCTGGGAAAGTCACAGTGTGGCTTCTTTATCTTATTTGGGAGGCATTGATTAAAATACAGTTTGACTTCAGAAATTACTGAGATTTTCATACTGCCTTTTTGCAGAGCTCTGTGGCTCGAGCTCTTTCTCCCTCCTTCTTCACCCCTTCTGGCTAAGCCTGACTCATTAACGCCTGTGACTCAATTGATCATTTCAGAGAGAAGTTGCTAATTTAGAGCCACAGGCTAACTATAAACAAGACTTTAAACCTTTTTGCTCCCGCCATAGTTAATCTGTGGTAATAACTCCTGAGAGCCTCTGAAAAGGTCTGAGTGTGGCTTTCTGTCAGCAGCATTAGGGAACTGTACATTTTCTCACTAAGCAACCTTGGCCGTGCCAGATCCAATCAGGGTGTTGGGAGCAGCCTTAATGTCCCTGGTTTGCAGGAGAAGAACTCACCAGGATTACAGGGAGGCCAGTTCCGCTGGGCCAAATGTGCAGCTGCACAAGGACAGCTTGGTCTGGGCTTTCAGCACGTGTGCTGCCTTTGTGGTTTGCTGAACCGGGCTGTGGAGGGGTGGGTGTTGCCTCTGTCCCCATCTTTATGCTCCCAGCCCAGGCAGTGCTTTCGGTGGGTTTGCCTGCTTTCACCAACCCTGCGTGGTGGAGCCTTCGCAGCACCAACGTCACAGGAAACCCTACACAGACCCCTTCACTGGAATCATTAGGAATGCCCCATTCCTCCCTTGTCAAGTTAAAAAAATGAAACCCAAGACAGCTTATCTCTGCACGGTATTTTGGCTAGAGCCTGGAGACACAATTTACTTGTACCACATGCTTCCACAGAGCTGTCTCATGTATTCCAGAAGGAGAATCTATCCTGGCACAGGGCAGGGGGAGAACTGCAGATGCCCAAAACACACGTGTGGGTCTAGTTTATTTGGTTTTCCATTGATTCTGGTGCTTTGGGGTTGGAAATTCTTTGAGTTTCCTCTTTGGATGCTTTTTTTCCTAATTCCTCCCTAGTTTTGATGCATGTAAAAAACTTAGTGCCATCTATATACTCTTCACGCTCTTGTACAGAGACAGCCATGGCTGGGTTGGTTCTGCAACCCAGGACAGTGTGTATTTAAAGATGTGAGTTAAAGGGAAAGAGAGAAAGGTTCTATGTGGTCTGATGTAGTGTTTTTACAGACAATTTTCTGTTTCTTCAGTTTTAAAATTAACTCATGGACAGAAGTTTCTGAAGTTTCAGTAATTTAGTGGCCATATGCCACAGAACTGTTTCCTGCTGTGAAATCTGTCATGGACAAAGAATTGATAACAGAAGGAAAACCTACACTAATATCACCAGCTCTGAGGAGGAGAAGGAATCTTAGACTCTGGACATTGACAATCCAAAGCAGTAATTAAGGCAAATGTCTGCCTTTATCAGTAAAGGAACACTTGAAGGAAATATTTTCCCCCAGCATGAGCAGAGGGTCTGAAACAAACCCACTGTAGGTTAGGTTATGCTCTGCAATAAGGGCAGCAATACCCAAGGCAGGTGTCCTTCCATGACCTGGCTGGGTTTGGGGATCTTGGCTGCTCCTCGTGATTCCACAACACAATCTTAGCAAACTAAAAGAAAGGGATTCCCCAATGGCTGTGCAGACTTTATCCTAGCACTGGTCTACCTGGATTTACCTTGCTTTGTGTCCTTAATGATGCACTTGGTCCAGATAATTCTGACAGAAGCAGCTGGAGAAGGCTGAGGGTTGTTGGTTTTTCTTTTTTTCTGTAAAGTTCCTTTTATTGAAGAATCTACAAGGGTATTACTAGACAATAAACAGGAAAAAATGAAAGGATCGTTTTCCTCTGCATTTTCTTAGTTCTGTCACGTTTTGAATGGCACGATCTATTTCTTGTCATAGATTGAAGCAAACTGTTGGGTTTTTTGCTTAGCTCTGCCTGTGATCTGGCAAGTGCCGCCATGCAGTGCCCTCTGTTTCTGCTCTGCTTGTGCCTCTGGGGCTGCAGGCTGGCACTGCCAGGAGGGACTGGTTTGCCTGGGACCAGAGCCCGGGTAGCCTTTGCCCAACTCATCAGCACCAGCCCCGGGCAGAGCAGGGAGCTGGCAGCCCCTGGTCCTCTGTGCTCAGCTATGCACAGGGGGGCGGAGGGTCAGTCTGGGTCCCCTTGTGCCCCCCCGGAGGGGCAGCTGGGCGGAGACTGTCCGTCCTCCCGTTCCTGCAGCGCAAACACGCAGGTTAGGTATCAGGCCGGTCATTGTGAGAGAGCAAGGGACTAGGAGTGGTGACAGGGAATATTCTGTGTTCAGCCCCTCACTCTGGAGTGCAGGGTGCGTCTTGTTATCGGCCACTGCTGACTGGTAAAGCAGCAGGCCCTATGGATAATGGTACTAGCTGGAACGTGTTTGTCAGGCAGCCAGCCTTCCTCTTACAGCAGCTTTAATTCTCCCTAAAGCACTCGGGGGGCAGCTACTCATGTTTAACTCCTGCTCTCCTGTGGTTGTGCTCGTTCTTCAAGGCCCCCTGAGCCACTGCCAGCCCTGCTCAGTCCGGAGGCACAGGGAACACTGAGGCCTGATGCCTGGATCACCCTTGGGAGCCCTTGGAAGAGCATGCTCAGCATCATGGTGAGGGGCACCTTGGTCCCAGCAGGACTGAGGCGCTGGAGCTGTTTGGGGTGAGCCCTGGGGCACATGAGAATGCTCCGGAGCTCCAGCAGAGCTGGGGTCAGGGCACAGAGCAGTCATGGTAGGGACAGCCCTGACCAGCAGCATGGGGCTTCCAAAGTCACTCATCCTGTAATTGCTGCCTGCAGTTAACTCTGGGTTGTGTTTGAAACAGCATAGAGAGAACGGTGACCTTTCAGTTCTTAAAGTGTAGCAAAACAATTTCTGCAACCTCTATTGTTCCTTCTTCTACCAACCCCCTCCCCACACCTCCATCAATCTGAATGCTTTGTTTTCTGTCCTGTGATTTCATATGGAAATCCAAAATGTTCAAATGAAAAGTACATTTGAACAGGGAAAATCAAACTGGAAGTTGCAGTGGAGTGGATTCATTCATCACAAGTCCCTTTGTCATTTTGAAAAGTGATCTATTGTCAGAATGTGCTCAGTGTCTCCATTCTGATGAGTTGCCGCAGTGTGACAGGGAGTTATTCCATCAGAATATTCCTGACCAGCTCAGCTAATGCCCTGAGATGGCACTGGGCAAACCTGAGCAGGGCTGGAGGAGTCCTGCAAACCACCTTTCCAAAAGTTGAGGCCAGGTTTTCCAAACGGCCAGCACCACATGCTGGATCTCTTAGTCCTAAGAGTGGCTTGTTTCTGTGTGATATACAGGTATCAGCTCTTTGGGGGAAAGTGTTTATCTACCAGACAAGATTTACTGAAACATTGCAAGCATCAACTTGACTTTTTCAACTTGACTGCCACTGCCTCTTATACACATGCACATGCACACACAGACATACACACGCATATATATGGTGTCAGTCTCTGCCATTGTGGGGCTCTCACAGCCCATGGGTCAGTCACGGCCCTTTTAGGGCTTTCACAGCCAGTGGGTCAGTCAGTCATGGCCATTTTGGGGCAGACTTGTTCCCCAGAAGAGTGGAGATTTGAGCAGGGGATGTGAAGTCAGCTGTACAGTTTATCATCAGCAGTGGAACATGATGGTCTGCAACCTAGATCTCAAGCTACAGTGACAGGTATTACCTCCAAAATACTGAGCAGAGTCAGGTAGATTTCTTGGGTTTTACTGCTTTAGGCCAGCTGCCTGTCCCCCTTTCCAGGGCACTCATATCATGCTTCTTCAAGCTGTTCTGCGTATGTGTGGTCAGAAGAGCTGCTCTGTCAGGGCAGCAGTGAGGTCTGACCTAGCTCTTCAACATGAATTTTGCTGTTTGTTCCCTGTGAAAACTTGCCCCATCTCTCTCCCAGCTCTTGTCAAGTATACATACAGACATTCTGCTGAGTACAGTACAGGGGAAAAAAACAAGTCATTTTCTTCAGTGCTTAACTCCCTTCTTGTGGGCAAAATCTACCTTGGCAGAATCTGACTTCTTCTGGCTTGACAAGTATGTGCTACATTTTGGGTGGTTGGGTTTCCATGGAAATTCAGTGTACCCATCAGGTTCTGAAATGGCTCCACGTGCAGTCTGGATTTTAGAACAATAGTTCTCTTGTCATGTATTTTTTTGTGCCACTTTTTGACAGAATTGGACCCTTCTCCTTGTAAGTCGTGGAAGAGCAGTTTCCTGAAAAAGCAGACTCCTTGGTGGAGCCGTGCAATCTCTCTGGAGTATCAGGTGGTGCACACCTGGGAACGCTTCTGCTGGTGTGTTTGATAGACCAAAACCTCAGCTGGTGTAATGGGCTGTAGCTCTGTTACTTTGGCAGGCCTTTGTCTCTCACAGCAGTTTAGGGAACCAAATCTGTGGTTCCCTGGGCCCTCTCTGCTGAGGATCCTCTCCTTGACGTAGATGGCAGTTGTCCAGAAAATGTTGCTAGGTGCCCACCGTCCACACAGGTGCATTTACAGGCAGTGTAGAAGTCCCTGGAGGAGAAGCTGCTGGACTTTGAGCACTTCCAAGTGTTTGCATGTGTTTCTGAGCAGCTCCAGAGGAGTCATTTGGTTCCAGTGGCTCAGTAACCTCCATTTTTAGAAGACCCTTAATACGTATTTACGTAACGTGCATTTTAACAAGTCCTTGATTGTGCATTTACGTGACAGATCATAACAGCTCTGAAGAAACACTTCGTGTCTGCTGTGTCCCTCCATGAGGGATATTTTCCTGCTTCAGGGTGATTTTGTGCAGCTGAAGGCGAAGGTACTGGCAGTGACAAGTGGAGCTCTCAGTAGGAGCAGTAACCCTGCACTGGGGCTGGGAGGGAAGTGCTCGTCCTTCTCTCCATGTCTTTGGGAAGCTGTTGTGCCTCCACAGGGACTGTCTGTAACCAGACCCCGGTTTGAGTTGGGGATGCTTTGGGCTGTGGTGTGGGCACAGCCTCAGCTCTGGTGCTGTTCTGCTGGAGCTTGGCAGGGCCAGGGCCGTGTCACCGTCGGTTAAAGCCCAGTCCTGTGAGCCCCCCCCTTCCTAGGCCCCATTCCCTGTTCTCCTGCCTATTACCTCCTAAGTATCCTAATAACTCGGGTAAACTGCCGGGACAACAACCAGCCACAAATGTGTCTGGAGATCCTGCATCTGCCTGCCTTAATCAGCTTCCTCCCCTGAAAAGGAATTTAAATAATGAGTCAATTACCCATCTCAAATGCCAATGAGATGCAGCAGAGATGGGTGGAGGTGGGAGCAATGCAAGTCGGGAGCTGTTCCAGTGCTGAATTTTATTGGGAGTCACACACGGAGTGCCCTGGCTATTTGTCCCACAGAAACGTGCCTGCCTGGCACGGCTCCTGCTCCCTGTGCCTGGATCACTAGGGAAAGGCCTCCTTTTCCAGAGCACTGTAACCCTCCGTGTGCAGGGCAGCACAGTGTAAGGCGTGACTTGTCACACACCTTGTGCACACTCTTCTTACCACACTTTGCTCGTTCTAAACAGTAGCAATAATTTACAGCAACTAAATCAGCACAGAAACATGTGATACTTCCTTTTACTTCACGAACTAATTCAAGTTTGTAGTGCTGTGAAGTGATTTGGTGTATTTAAATAAATGGTCAGGAGGAAAAGAGTGGTCCCTAAACTTTTAACGTTCCAGTTCCTCCTCTATCTTTCCTACAAAAATAATTTCAGCTACTTCTCATCCTCCAGAGAGTTGATGTTATTTGTAATCCTGCCTTAAGCAGAAGCAGACAGATAGTGTGGAAAATACCTTTCCTGTGCTCCTCTGTCTTAGTGCTTTGTGCTCTTTATTGCTGTAGCAGTGCCTGATGGGCCGGGTGATGTCCTGAATGCTGGAGCTGTGCCAGCCATAAACTGCTGGAGCGTGTTCTGTGGCTGTGGGGACTTGCCATCCCAAAAGAAGGGAGGATGGCTGTTAGCCCAGCCTTTGGGGGGCAGCCTGCCACGCTGCATGAGTCTATGACCACCCTCATTTGTGACAGGAGCAGGAGGCACATGTGGGCATCCTGCACACAGGTGTGAATCATGGTTTGGTCAGTTATTCCAGGTGACCCCCATAAGAAGTTTGCTGGAGGGATGTTGGTCAGTCTGAAACATCTTTCACTGCTGTAAGCTGTGTATAGGGTCTGTAAAGTAAACCCAGTTCTAGGATTTATAGGAGTACAATGCCATGCTTGGAGCTAGGCCAGGGGATGGCAGCTCCACTGGGTCTCGGCAGACCTTTCCTCCTGCTGGGACTCACAGAAGCCCAGTGCAGAGTTATTCCACCTGACAGCAGCAGCACAGTGTCCAGGTAAATAAAGATCACAGCCTGGTTGAGAAATGAAGTTGGACCTCAGTCAGACTCAATCAGGATTAGCTCACCTAAGAATGTACCTGTCAGTCTGTGCAGGGCTTGGATACTTTTCCTCCTCGTGGTGAATTGTAAGTGAGGGTGTGAGGCTCTGTCACAGCTTAGGGGGGGATTTGCTGATGTCTGGAGCTGTGTGGGGTCAGTCCCTTGAGAGGAGTCCCTCCCTGGATCAATGGGAGAAATATGGACACACCTGCTTGGATGGTTTTAGGCCTCCTGCACTTGGCCCCAGGTTTATTGGTATCCAATGGCTTGTGAAAGCACAGATCTTCCCAGCCTGCTCCCTAGTAAGTAACAAGCTGTATGTGGAACACATTATCCCTGTCTGTCAGCAGCCCTGCCTAATTGCAATGGGAAATGTAACGTTATCCTTTAAGTTCCCATTTATGAAGCAATTTGCTGTGGAAATGGGGACTGTGTGATGGCCTTTCAGACGGGAGCTGCAGTGCTGGAAAAGGCACACAATTTAACAACTGACACATCCAATTGTGAGGCAGAGGAGGAGTGCTGTGTTACTTCAGCACTGCTTAAATATTCCCTCATTTGCTTGCCCCGTGTGTGGAATGTCCTGCTGGCTGATGCTGCAGCCTCTGGACTCAAGGGGATGATAAAGCCCAGGATGCCATGGCAGCTCTGCCAGGGAGCCTGATTACAGCTGAGAGATGCAAATCGCTCCAGCTTGGATATTTGTGTTTGCTCTGGAACGTTTTCAGAACATGCAGGGATTGTCTGCAGGGTAGAAGAGAACAATCACAAGTTGGTCAGCACTGCCCCAGGGCAGCGAGCTGGGCTGTATGCTCTGCAGTGGGAGTATGAAACCTTAAAGTGGTGGGCTGATCCTGCATTTCCAGTGCCACTTCTCAAGCAGGAAATGCCAGTGAATTCCAGCAGATAGGCAAAGCAGGATGTGGTTGTGGTCAGCAGAGACAAGGACTGGCCAGCCTGTGAGTCCCGAGAGCTTCTGCATTGTTAGGGGAAGCTAGGGAAGTGATCCACACCCTTTGCACTTTTGTCCACACCCATTTTCCATCCTGATGGGCATTTCCCCCATCTGGAAAGCCTGAGCTGCTCACTGTAATGTTCTGTTGAGTGTTCAAGGAGCTGGACATTGCTGTGAAGCTGCCAGCAGCCGAATATAGATGTGATGCTTTTCCCTCACCTGTCTGCTTCCCCCTCCCTGTGGCTCAGCTTTCACTGCCTCCTCTGCTCATCTCAGTCATGAAATGGCTTTCAGAAATGCACTTTTCATACCCAGTAGCCAGAGGTGTTATTTCTACCAGGATAGATTTTCTGTCTGTTTTTCCCAAGTGCCTTCATGTGTTACTCCCAGGCAGAGTGAGTGATACACTGTGCTACAGCTCAGTGGATTAGTCAGTGACCTTTTACTGGGGGATTCTCTCTGAATTAGCTTTGGTTCGTAGTGGAAGTGTAGACTCTTCCGTGCCCACTGGTGAGTCTAGGAGCCAGAATATTCCTGCAGAGTTTCTATATACCCTTTGGGGGATCTCTGCTTTTTATTCATGGCCTTGGGTTTGTCCTGGTTCATCTTGTTAGAAAGTGTGGGGATTGCTGAGGCAGGGTGAAAGGAGGAGGCTGCCCGGGATCCCAGGGAGCACGCTGGGGGAGGAGGGGCTGGTGTGGTTATGGATTATTGAGCCTCAGTGCTCTGCATCAGTTGCTGACACTGCTCTGTCCATGCCAGCCCCGAGCACGGGGCTGCACATGGCAAGGTGATTGTCTGCAGCTCCATGTCCTGTTAGCCAGAGGATCCGAGTCTCTTGAGGAGCAAGGAGTGCTCTTTGATGCTGTCAGATGCAATCAGAATAACCTGGCTTATCATACAGATTTTCCTCCGTTCAGAGGCTGAAGACAACCCCTTGGAAGAAGCAAATATAAGCCATGCTCTGAGTGCAGGGTTTAGGGGTGATTTTTGGGATGCCTTTTCAGG